>BQNB010042864.1:0-45863 GCA_026074375.1 Tanacetum coccineum | reverse complement strand
GTATTAATTCATTGTCATAATTTTCAATTACGGTTATACCACCTTTCTTGGGCACACAATGGACGGGGTTAACCACCGGGCTATCGGAGATGGGATAAATTAATCCGGCTTCAAGACGTTTGATAACTTCTTTCTTGATAACCTCGTGAATTTTTGGGTTAACCCGTCTTTGATGTTACACCGTGGGTTTAACATTATCTTCCTTCAAAATCTTATGGGTACAAAACTTTGGATCTATTCCCTTAATATCTGAAATCTTCCAAGCTATGGCGTGCTTATGTGATCTAAGAACCTTAAGAAGACTGGTCTTGTCCTCATCTTTTAAGTCTTTAGTGATTATGACGGGTAATTTATCGGTACCCTCCAAAAATGCATACTCAAGATGAGGTGGTAAGTCTTTGAGCTCAAGCTCGGGGAGTTCATCACTAGAAGGTTCAATGGTCTTAAGTTCCTTAAATTTTTGTTCTTCGAGAGGGAGGGTGGAAGAAGGGTCAGAATTAAGCAATCTTTTAAGGGTGAGAAGGTCTTCTTTTGGATCGAAGTCGGCATCATCAATTCCCGGTGGAATTGATTCGCTAGTAATACAAGCTTCCATTTCTTCCAAAATAAAGTCACCTCCCTCAAAAGGAGTGAGAGAGGTGGGAGAAGTAGAAAGGTTGGTTCCAAAGTTGGGGTGGGATTGCCACTCTTGGAAATGTTCGAAAATCCAAGTACTTCTTGATCAAAATCCTCACAAGCTACATCAATAACATCGACTCGGTTAACCGATTCAATAGTATTGTAGAAGAATGTCTTAGTATCAACAAATTTGAATGTTATGGATTGGTCATCATGTCAAAGGGTCATTTGTTCACCGTGAACATCAATCAAAGCTCGTGCCGTCCTCAAGAAAGGTATCCCGATAATTAAAGGAACCCGAGGATCGAAAATATAATCCACGACAACGAAGTCGGCCGGAAAGAGAAATGTTCCAACTTTCACGAAAACATCCTCGGCGATGCCGGTTGGTGTAGAAATCGTTCGGTCGGCAAGTTCAAGTATCATTCGGGTTTTGGTCAAATCTGGGAGATTTAGCTTTTCCCATACGGAAAGAGGCATTAGGTTGATACTTGCACCGAGATCGGCCAAGGCTAAGCATTCATCCATCTCCGAAAAATCACACGGTATAAGAAATCTACCGGGGTCACTAAGTTTTTCGGGAAACTTTTTGAGGATAACCGCCGAGCAATTCTCATTCACCGGTGTCTTGATTAAGTCAATTATCTTATCTTTGTTATTGAGAAGCTTCCTAAACATTGGTGCAAATTTGGGCATGTGAAGGAGAGCATCCGCGAAGCTTAGCTCAAAGTGGAGATTCCTAAACATTTCCATAAATTTCAAAGCTAAAAGATCGTCTTTTTCATAGAGTTTCTCCTTGTTAATCCTTGAAGGATAAGGTATGGTCGGTGTAGTCTTTGGAGCAACAACGGGCTTATCATTTTGGGTTTAGACCTCCGGAGGTTGAATGTTTTCGGTGCTTGGTTGCACCGTATCCTTTGTCACCTCGGGTTCGTGTTCCACCACCTTAGGAAGAGAAGAAGGCGGAGGTGGAACTTGAGGCCCATCATAAGAAACTCCACTTCGGGTGGTGATGGCTTTCATATCACCTTTCGAGTTAGCAACGATGTTCCTAGGAAGAGAACCCGAGCCCGAAGTAGAGGCGGAATTGGCATTTATGAATTTGGTAAGCATCTTCGTTAAATTGATCATTTGGTTTTGCATGTTTTGGTTTTGGTCTTGCATATTTTTCATAACCGCGTCATTAGCTTTGATGTAGTTTTGAAAGTCATCATTTGACACACCTTGTGTTTGAGGAGCTGGAGCTTGGTAAGCCGGAGCTTGGTAAGCCGATGGTTGATAAATAGGACATTGGTTGTAATTATTCCCCCGGTTTTGATTGTAACGGTTTTGATTATTTCTTTGATTGTTTTGATTGTTTTGAACGGGAGGAAAACCAGGAGGTCGAATTTGACTTGCAACCATCGAAAGACGGTAACCGGTATTTCCTTGATTGTAGTTAACCGCGGCGGCTTGTGAAACGTATTCTTGAATATTGTCACGATAAACGTTGCCATCGGTGGTGGGACAATTACTGTAAGAATGAGCACCACCGCAAGTTACACAACTTTCCTCGACCGCTTTTACGGTAGCGGGAGCTTGGGATTGGTTTTTCTTATCGAGAAGCAAGGCTGTCACCATATCTTTAAGTTCGGCAACATCGGGTGAAACACCAGGGGTAGAAGAGCTCGTACTCACTTTGGAAACAATTGCTTTGTTTCGTGAATAACGAACTTTGGATTTGCTCTCGATGATGGCTAAGCAATCTCGAGGCATTTTGTCCAAAAATTTACCACCCGCGGTGAAATTCAACGAATCTTGATCATTAGAATTCAAAGCATTGTAGAAAGTATCGAGTTGATGTAATTCCGAGAAACTATGATGTGGGCAGGCACGAAGGAGATCCTTGAATCGGCCTCATGCCTCACTAAAAGATTCATCAAAACGTTGTCGGAAATTGGTGATTTCATTTCGAAGGTTGGTTGTTTTGGAGGGAGGGAAAAATTGGTTGATAAACTTTGAAACAAGATCATCCTAAGTAAGAATCGATCAAGAGGGTTCTTTTTTGAGCCAAATCCGGGAGGCCCCCTCGAGGGAAAATGGAAAAAGCATAAGCTTAATCGACGTATTCAAAACATTTGGGAACTTCAACGTAGAAGTGATCTTGTTGAAATATCGAATGTGAGCATGAGGATCTTCTTTATCAAGTCTGCAAAATGGTTTATTTTGCACAAGAGTGAGCAAACCTTGTTTAAGCTCAAAGTTGTCCGCGGTGATCGCTGGAACAACGATTGAATCCTCGTAACCCTCGGTGGGTGCTTGGAGCAATTGCGCCATAGTACGTTGATCGGCCATCGTAACTACGGGAAGAGCTTGATTTTCAATAGGTTCTTCAAGATTAAAAGGTTCAATATTCGATGGGACTTGTTGTTGAGGACGGTTACGGGTTTGAGAACGAGTGCGCATGCACTAATTATGAAAAACACAATATTTTTTGGTAATCGGAAGTTAAAAGTCCACGGTAGCTATTTAAATTACTCTCAAGAGAGCGGAAGGAATTAGCACGCCGAAGCGATTTAAAAGCGTTCTTCCTTTTTGGGCTATGTTCCTTGGATCAAGCCCTCCTTATACCCATCCTTATAGTTTGTAATTCAAAGGTGAGCCGATTATAACGATTAACAACACGATTAGTTTTGTTGGTTTTTTCAATTTTTTTGGTATTGCAAATACTTTAGGAAAAGTATTTATAATGATTTTTGTGTTTTTATATAATGAAAAAGAAAATCAAGAAAATAAAATATTTTTGTATTTTTGTATTTTATATATTCACAAAATAAGCAATAAACTTCACGAAGAAGGTTTTTCAAGCACTAATCTTCAAACGTACACAATAATCGTTTCACAACCTCCCCGGCAACGGCGCCAAAAATTGACACGTTTAAAATAACTCCTTTAGTATATATATATATATATATATATATATATATATATATATAATACAGATAAATATATAATAATAAGAGGATAATTAAAATTACCAATCAATAAAATTCCAAGAGGCTTTTTAAAAGATTAATTACTTTTTACCAAAGCAAAATCCTAAAAAAATTCCCGGGTCGTGTCCCGACGAGGTGCGAATTTAAAGATTGAGGTAACGTTTGTGGAACAATGCTTGAATATTACAAATTGGATTTGGTTATCTATTTCTACTAATAATATGCTAAAACAAGTAAAGGCACTCTAAAAACGAAAGCAGTTAAGGCTAAAACACTAAAAACGATAACGGAAATCAAACCCCGTTCTTTAAAAAACTAAATTCTATAATTTTAACCCTACAAATGAAATTTTAATTTTTATAAATCCTAAATGATAAAAGAAAATTTAAAAAAAATATATTTTTTTGACTTTTATTTAATTTTTTATGAATTAAAAACAGTTTTTATCTAAATTAAATATTAAAAATACTATTTATAAAAAATCTGAAAAAATCACAAAAAGTATTTAAGAGTAAGCTAAATCTAAGAAAAATAAAGTGGGCCACCCAACTTATCTAAATAAGCTGAAAATAAGCCGAAAATGGCTTATAACTAAAGAGGAGAAAACGTGTATAAAAGAAAAGTGTTGTGAGGTTATAATGCAAAAGACCCAAGGGCAGAGTGGTGTGAGGTGTGGTGTGTAAAGCGTTGGTTGAGTGATGGAGAGATCTCAGGTTTGAGCCTTGCTCACCTTGACTTCTCCTACATTCCCAATGTTTTTATTATTGCTAAACTTTTTAAAGGGCTTTTTAGATGAGCTTATAAGAATCACTTTTAATAAAGGTACTTATATATTTTACCCACTAATAAGCTCAAAAAAGGGCTTAACATGTCACAGACCTCAGAAGCTTAATAGCTTTTTAACCTTAACAGTTTGAAAGCAATAAGCTCTCAAAAGCTCCAATGAGTTCTACAAGCTACCAAAAAGGCTTAAACTAACTAAATAAGCATATGCAGGCAGAAATAAGCAAATCTCATAAGCCAATAAGCACTGAAAAGTAGATAAGCTTATTGGCCAAAACTTTTGGCTAAACAGCCGAAGGGGGCACTTTTGGGCTTAATTTTAAGCCCCAAATCAGATCCTTATGGCTTAATGATTTATAACTCTCTAAATCTTATCATACAAACTATCTAAAACAGCAATCAAAAAGCATTTTAAAAATCAAATATGCAAAGAATAAGGCTTATGAAAATGGCGTTTTACCTAAAATTCTATTTTTTTGGTTTTTTAAGGACTAAAATTGCAGGCCTACTTTAAGCTACTCAAATAAGCTCTAAACTAAAATTTAAGCTAAAACGGATCAAAAACATACTATGAACTACTTATGCAAGAAATTTTAAAACCTAAAACTATTTCTAACTTATCTAAATTTGCTAATGAAGAATGGCTTTTAAACTTTGAAAATATACTTAGAAAACTTGACAGGTTTTGACTAAAATCAAAATTGATACATGCACACTTAAACTAACCTATTCCTACTGCATTTTAGACTAAGAACAAGCATGAAAATAACACTTATAAGCACTTAATTAAAATTTAAACCAATAAGCTATGAATTAAAACCTAAACACCACAGATTCAAAACTTGAGTATCCAATACTATGAAACTAAGATTCAAGCTTAAACAATGATAAAAAACAGATTGAGAGGCCTCAAATATAATGTTTAAAGTTGGACAATGGGTCAAAACAGGGTAGCAGTACTAACATGGGTTGGTACTGCCCATAGCCAAACACCCCTTTAAAATACCTTTTTGACATTTTCTAACACTAAAAGACTGATTTAAGCTAAGATTCAAGTAAACCAAATTATAGCTAAGCCTAACATAAATAAATAAGCAAGAAGCAATAGTAAATAAGCACTTAATGAGCAAATAAGCAAATAAGCAGTTTAAAAGCTAAATATGACGGTTTTAACTAAAACTTAAGCTAAACTATTTTAAGCTAAAAACTATGCACATTAAGCAATATTAAGATTATATAAGCAATAATAAGCAGATTTAAACAGTAAATAAGCACTATATAAGCAATAAGCAGTTTTAAACTAAAACTTGAAAATAGAAAACTTACAAAGGCCCTTGCTCAAAACAGGGCAAAAATGCTCAAAAGAGAGCTGATCTACAAGCCCTAGCTTGTTAAAAACAAGCTAGTAAATACCCACAAGCCCTTCCAGGTTTGGCTTGTCATCCAAATTATCTTATGAGTGATTTTTGGGTAAAAATGCTTAAACTCTTCAAGCTATGGAAAAGCTTGAATAGTTCAAGTAAATAGCTTAAGTACAAGATAAAAAGAACTTTTGTGAGCTTATAAAAATGTTTTTTTTAAACAAAAAGTACCTTAACTTAAAAACAGAATTTTCACAAACACATGAATTTCATTAAACTTAAAATCTAAGTACAAGGTTTAAAAAAAAGTACAATAAGCTAAATTAAACTAATATAAGCTGTAAATTAAAAACAAGATGCCTTTAAAAGGCTTACAATGAGCCTATTTATAGAGAAACACTAAGGGTCTTGGCCTTTGAAGTGTGTTTCTTCTGTGAGACATTCGTGAGGTGTGTTTGTTGTGTGAGAGTAGTCAAGAAGTCATCCTAGCCATCAATCTTGAGTGTTCACCAAGCCTATTCATCCAAACCATCAATTTCTTGTCTTCATTCTTAGACGAATGAAAGTTTAGAGGATTGTCAACATGGCATTTGGTGGTTTATGGGGTGGGTTTTGATGGGATAGTGATGTTTTGTTGTGGGGTGAAAAGTTTTTGTTTGTATGTGTAGGGTAGCAGACACACAAATTGTTTATTGAAGATGATAAACACCATATACGGGTCCATTCCCCCCCCACACCATGAAACTATAAGCTTGCAACACAGAGAATGGCGTTAAAGGGCATATATGTGTTTAAGCAATTATACAAAACATTAGTGTGTTGGTTTTGTGCCCCGAACTTGTGTAAGTTTGATTGCATAGAAGGTCCTGTGGTTTACATGGTAATAAGGGAGTAGGGCAACAGCTTGGACCCTTAGGCTGTATGATAAGTTTGCATTGAATGGTCCTTAATGGGACCCTGTGGAGAAACCAACTTAACCGCCAATTGGCTGGGCTGTATAAGTTGAGGATTAAGTGGTAATGGGCCTACCATGGGCATCAATTTGAAACCCACCATCATGTCCCAGTGCCAAATACCTTTAGAATAATACTACATACTACAACCAACAATGCAGCCACGTCCCAATAGATGTGTACGTTATAGGGCCCCTTCCGTTAAATTACCATCGGTAACGGATTCCGTCTTTTACTCTATTGACTATAATGACGCTTGGATATGAACTTTTTTTTGGTTGACTATGACTATGACCTGGACTGACCATGACTTTTCACTTTCCACGCCTCTTTTACTTACAATCTGAGCTCGGTTAAATTTAACCGAAAAGTGTGTGCAATTAATAATGTAGTCTCAAATAGCGGTGACAATCCGATAACTCTTCCTCAATCATCCAACACACACAAGCATAACACAAATACCAATGAAAAATAGGGGTATAATTTAGATTCATTTTTAAAAAAAAGGCTACGTTTTTTTATAGGCAAAAGGTATGTGTAATTAACACATACCAACATCGCATCAAACAAACCCATTATAGCCTTTGTTGACCGATCAACTATAAGTACGAAGGGACTATTAAGAAGGTTCCGCCAACGTGAAGCAAACTCCAACCCAAATCCTTGCTCACAGATAATGCGTTGTTCGTAAACCACAAGCAAGACTTCTACTACTTATACCCAGCTCCCCACATAGTCTCGTTCAATCGTACACGGCCCCTATACTCAAACAGGCTTATAAATATACAGCCAGCCATTGACACATATCAACAACCACATCTTCTATAATCCTATATTGGGCACTTAAAAGCTCAAATGCACCTAAACCTAAACCTTATTGCGAGGAGCCCAATACAATCCCAAACCCAGTGGATGTCCAATGGTATCCCACAACTTCACAAAACCCAAGCCCACAAAAGCCCAATTTTTGGTATATTTTGATCATTTTAGGCACGTTTTTATAGGCAAAAGGTATGTGTAATTAAGCACATACCAACGCGCATCAAACAACCTTTTTGCCTTTGTTGACATCAAATTATGTACGTTGGGAATATGATGAAGGTCCGCCAACGTGAAGCAAACTCCACCCAAATACTTGCTCTCTGATAATCGTTGTTCGTATACATCAAGCAAGTCTTCTAGCTTCTTTTCCAGCTCCCCACAATAGTCTCGTCAATCGTCTGCCCTAACTTAGGCTTATAAATAAGCTCATAACCAAGTTTTGAAGTTGTAGGAAAATATTTATGATTCTCCACTTCCATCCACACGGATTGTATAGCAGATTTCTTTCGATCCTTAAGTATCAAACTCTCCCCCTCATCAGCGTATGCCTCCGCAACATACTTGGTAATCACCCTTGATTCTGTAACATATTATTAAAATAGGGCAAATCATAAGGAAAAACATCATACTTACCCCTATATACTTTTAAAGGCAACGAATAATTTTTTTTTGCTTATGTTATCATTAAGTGGCTTTTTTTTGCTTTTATAGGCATCCATGACCATTTTACCCTTTGAAGTAAATTACATAAATGGTCGTTGTTACATAAATGGTCCTTATTACACAATCCCTGTTACATAAATGGTCTTTATTACACAAATCTCCATCTTTCCCACGATCACCATCATCACCATTACTATCGCAACCCCATCATCACCATTAATTTCAGCACATGTGAGATTCAGTTTGAGTCTAAGTACTAATTTTCATACCCACATTTCATTCATTGATTTAAAGTACTAAGGGGGTGTTTACTTTTTGCTTATTGTCCTCTTTAGTAACATAGCCTTTCCCACAAAGAAATAACTCTTGTTTCTTTTTGACTTATTCTAAAGAAGTATCCTGAGTGTAAAAGACCATTAAAACCCATCTCCTTTACATCTAGGATAGTAAAAAGACAGCATATACCCTTTTCATTTTCTCTTTCATTACTTTTCCACCATCATCATTTATCAAGATCTAGTCAAAACTCTTCAATCCTCCATCACTACTGAATTCTTTCCTCCAACGGTGGACATCCTTCCCCACGTGACTTGCTTACCCCGACAACTCTTCTCGTCGGAGTTTTGTCTGTTCCCGTCGACTCTCACTTCTTCACTCCGATATAAGCTTCGATTTCATTCATCTCAACAAAAGCTTCAACTTTCTTTAATGGATGAATCATGAGTATGAAGAAGATGGTTACATAGTTAATTTTTTTTCTTTTTAAATGTTTTGATAGAAAATCAAGGTCAGACTTATAATTCATATATAAATTCGTTTTCAATTAAATTTATATTTGGTTACCCATTTTGGGTAGTTTATATAATTGATTGGAATCAATTGGGTTTTTTGATTTTTTGCTAAAAAATTTAGGCGTTTTGTGTTTACAAAATGTGAGGATTCTTCTTTTGTTAGAAAATAAACATTCACGCACACGAATCCATTCAGTGGATTCAAAATGGTTGATTATTGATGATGGAAACAAGAGTTTAACAATAGTTTAAATAAAGGGTAATAGAGTCATTTACCTTATTATTACTTGTCATTAAGAAAGAAAAAGAAACACAATTTTTTCATAAAATACCAACTCTAAACAGACAATGTTATGCAAAAGGACACATTTTCTAAACAGGATAAAAAAAAGAAACAAGCCCTAACTCTCATACCAAGAAAATACAACAAACACTCCAAATCCACAAATAAAGATCTACAACAAACAACAAACCACAAACCTAGAAAATATCTACAAACACAGAAAATACAAACTCCATACTCACATGTCGAGATCTCTAACAAAAAAAACACTTCAAATCCACAAACAAAGATCTACAAATCCCATCACAAAACAAAAGCACCATATCAGCCTTTAACATTCAGTCAACCCATATCCATCTCCCAAATCACTCCTACCCAGCTTCACTAATATCAGTCCCTAATATACTTTACAACATTCACCTTTTTAATCCCATTATTAGGCTTAGCCCAAAACCTTTACAAATTCATCACATCAACAAACTGCCCCAACAACAAACACCCTTATATCTAAGTTTCTCACAACACTTAACAATCCATTTTTATCATAGCCAAAAACCCTATTAACGACCCTCTCTTTTTACTCATTTTTAATTAGTTTCTTCATGTCCCAACAACAAGTAATCATCTTTATACCTTAGTTTCTAAAACTGAACAAACTCAATCCATTAGAAGGTTGGAAAGAGTTTAGTTGCGATGTAGGAATCTGGGTTATGGTTTGGTTTCGTTATGGGTGGGTGTTGTTATTTTAGGATCTGTATAGGATTTGATATCGTGATGTTGTCGTTGTGATGTTGTTGTTGTCGTGAATTTTTGGGATCCGACGGGGTTTGACAGTAATGAATGTTATGAGGGATCTTGTTTTTTGATGTGAGGAATTTTTGTTATAGATCACGTTTTGAGATCTTGTTTGAAAGATGACCCAAAGCAGTCACCTCCCTTTTCTATTGGCTCCTACTGGTTATAGCTCTGTGTTGATGAATATTGTACCATAAATGGTAAAATTTCTATAGGGACAAATTATGTAATATTGTTTCAGAGACCATTTTTATAAATTCAAGGTTGAAATAGTCATAGATGCCCATAAAAGGAAAAAAACCACTTTAATGATAACATAAGCAAAAGAAATTTATTCGCTGCCTTTAAAAGTAATGTCATAAAATAACAACGAAGTCTTAAAATTGTCCCGACTTCACCAACGAACTAAATTTCGTCCCGTCTACACCAACGAACTTTTAAATTTTGTTCCGATATCACCCATATCATACAATTTTACTGATACTGTGACAGTTACCTTCCACGCTGACAATGGTTTTTATTTATTTTTATTAAATAACCACAAGTGAATTCCAGGTTGGATTTCCACCCAAACAAGTCAATGCATTGAATTTCCACTATATGAAAGTCAACTACTTTCATCTCCTTCTAGCTACTTTTCTTCATAGCCCTCAGAATAACAAAACCCCAGTTCGACTGAAAGCAACATTTTCCTAAAATAAAAACGAAAGCATGCATATCATCAAGTATCCATCAGTTATAGTCTACGTATGATACTTGAGGCAACAGTAAGCATCTCAATCTCAGAATCATCATCATCATTAGCTACCGTGGGAACCCGATTCGATGTATTAGATTGTTTGGTTTCTATAGTTGCAGGTGTGATTTGAGGTTCGAGAAGATCATCGAAACCTAATCAAAATGAAGGTGCTTCTAAACTAGACCTTAATAGGGTAGGGATCGACCAATGTCCTGTAGCTTGACCTTAATAGGTGTGATTTGAGGTTCGATAAGATCATCAAGAACCAGCTGATGACAACATTAACTAAGAAATATGTCATCAAATCATGTTTCTTTTCTTTGTCTTGGATGACAACCTTAACTAAGATTATGACAAGATTACGCTTTTGGGTTTGTGTGGTGTGGTAGTGCTAGTGGTGCCGGTGGTGGTGATCGGTGGTGCGGTGGTGAGAAGATCAGTGTATTAAATGAAGAAGAAGGAATGAAGAGATGGTAGGTTGTAACTAAAGAAGAAGATAAGAAAAAAGTGGGTGAGGATAGGACAAGCAATATCACAGTTGGAAAAAAAATTAAAAATATATGACGTGTATAATCAGCCGGTCATATTGGTGATATTGTCACATAATTAGCAAGTACGTTGGTGTAGTCGGAACGAAAAATAGTTCGTTGGTCAAGTCGGGACAATTTTGAGACTTCATAGGTATTTTATGACATTAACCCTTAAAAGTATATAGGGGTAAGTATGAGGTTTTTCCTTGTGATTTCCCCATTAAAATACTAATTAACAACTTAGTTTAATTTGTTCTTTTATGTATTGTCCAATTTGAAATTTTCTTTACGGGCTGCTCTTTATTTTCCTTTTGTCTTCTTTTGTCGGCTGCTATTACCCCACCAGGAAGACTACTCGATCGAATGAAGTAATATCATTCTACGAATGATATTTATACAATATTTGAAGTTTGGTAACTATACAAGTTCAGTCCCTATCTTTAATGGCAAATAGTAAATAATTAATGAAACTTCATCATTTTTGCTCCACTTCAGTCCTTATGATTTTACGACGTAACCCAATACACGGTTACGCCGTAATACTCCTGATGCGGCTTTCCTTCTTTAAGAGATAATTTCGGTTACGGCGTAATTAATAATCACGTTGGGTCGTAACCCTTAATCAGCAACAATATAATTTCCATAATAAAAGATTACGGCGTAACCATATTAGATGTTACGCCGTAAAGCCTCGTCAGCACCGAATCTTCGTATTAATTAAGTGATCTTCCAAATCTTCGTAATAAATGGTCAATTACGGCGTAACTCATGTAGGACGTTACGGCGTAACTTCTTCGTTAGCATAATTTCATAAGTAATAACCGATTACGGCGCAATCATGGTATCAATTACGCCGTAACTTATGAATAATGCGGATTTTGATAAAAAGCCATTTTTCAGCATCTTTTTCGTTCCATTGCCAAAATTACATAAAATACATAATACAAGCGAATTAAGTATCAAAATGACATAAAGCAGTACAATAAACGTGGAAATTTGATATGAAAAAGTATTAAATATTTGATGTTATCAAATATCCCCCTACTTGACTTCTACTTGCCCTCAAGTAGAGCCTTTTAAATAATTTTCAAAAATATATCTCTCTAGTTATCCAGGAAGATATGAAGTTAAAAATTACCTATGCTAGAAAATACCAAACCGAGCACCTCACGAAAGGAAAAACGAATCACACTCATACTCTCACTAATCTATGTGTTTCATTTTTGGTGATCACTCAACTGCTCAGTCATGGCGAGTATTCTATCATAAGATTGGTCAGGATACTAATCTTCACCACTAGAGTCTAGACGAAACTATTTAAAAAGGCAAATGGGTTGACACAACACAAAGGCTTACGGGGTGAATCATCCTCTAAACGCAATCTTTACCAAAAGCGTTACTCCAACAAGGGCGACAAAAGCACACATACATATTCGTAACAATGGATGAGACATGTATGATTGCTCACTCCCTTATTCGAGCAAAACCATCGGTTAGGATAGAGAATGATATAGGGTAGGATAAAGACATGGGATGCACATTTAATTGTTGTTAAATAAAAACACAAAACAAATAGTTTCCTAAGTCCACAATCTCCCCGTCACTGGTCGCATTCAAATCCCATAAGGTAAAAACAATGGTCAAAAGTCAAGGGGTCTTCATAATAAACGAGTTAATGCGTATGAAATATAATGTATTGCCTCATAATCTCCATAACATAGGCAAGAAATTCACATTAACTCGACCTTCATCATCAACAAACAAAAATTATATGCTAAATTTTTTTAAAAATTTAGGCCAGTTTAGCATATAATTTCACCAAATACCTCATTTCTATCTCCCTTCCCCCACTTGAGATGTACAACTCAAGACTTATAATAGAAATAAGAGATAGAAATGTCACAAGTTTACAAGAACTACCCGTTTATAAAGACGGAATCATCGCCAGCTGGACAAGGCGAAAATACTATCACTATACGACATATAAGCTGAATAATAAACACTTGCTTGCATGCTCTTTATTCTCTCTTTTTTTGATGCAAGACAAGGATAAAATGAATTGCATTACAGACACATGTATACACAAGCATCCCCCCACTTGAGATCAACTATCTTCAAAACCCGTCTTTTCTTCAAATACCCTTTATCCTAACCCGTGACTTTTACCAGTGAAACCAAAATTAACCAGCAGCTCCTCGATCATGGACTAAGAAACTATAGGGTAGGCTAGGCGATAGGTGTAACAAAACAACATATATTGGGTTACAAAATGAAAGGAAGGGCTCAGCAGGTTATACTAGGGGTATCTTGCACTAAAGATGAGTGCAACAAGGGGTTTAACAGGGGGTTGACTAATCAGTGTGAAAAGTCAATATACACAAACATAACATGGATGGGCTATTTGGGGTTAATCCTAAAATTTCCTTTTATCACAGCTACACCGATTACACTAGGTACAATGCTCAGTGGTCTCGAAAAGATATACCAGGCCAAGTTCTAAAGTCTACTACAGCCACTGGCACACTCATTTTTATTGGATTTATGTATAAGGGGAAAACAAAAAGGCTTATCCTCACATAATTGAATTATAAGGTAGGTGTGCTCAGTAAAGTTTTAACTAGTTAAGTAATGAAAAATATGTCAAAATTTTAGTAATGAAACATTTTTCAAAATAAACTAGAAAAAAGCAAGTATAATCAAATGGGTGTTTATTTCTAATCCATTCCCCCCACTTGAGTCAAACATAAGCATAAAAATGAAATAGGAAGGGTTAGAAATGGATCGGATTACTCTCCTGGTTTTGCTCGGTATGATGAAGAGACAACATGCTCAAAGCAATGCTCCAAGTTTTCTTCTTCGAGCAGCATCCACCATCACAAGCGACTTCATCATCCTCACTTGTATAGTATTCAACTAGGCCGGTTCGGGATGCTTCCTTACAGCTTGATTAGCTTCCTAGCACACGTCATGTGCATTACCTGTATGATTGCAAGAAAGACTAATACCAAAATCATAAATTCGGATAAAAGCATAATAGCACGAAATGTATATAATGATAATACAAGAAATACAATCCTAACTCACTTTCGTAGGAATCACGGTTGCATTTAGCGTATGCAACAAGCTTTTTAAACCACTTGGTGGCCCAAGTGAACGAGTGAACTCTCGTGAGGGTTTCTAGAGAACATACCCACAAAGTTTGTTTACCAATATACACGGTTTTGTAAAATTTAAAACAATTTAATGGTTTGCTGTAAGGGATTACGGCGTAACCATGGACGAGGTTACGCCGTAATTATGTGGATAACATTTTGAATTTTTTTGATTAAGTTCAATTACGGCGTAATCATGGAAAAGATTACACCGTAATCCAAATGATTACGTCGTAACTGTGTTGGTTACGCCGTAATTGCTGCAACAGTAGCAACATTACCACATAATTACGAGTCAAGGTGACCTCAAATTTTGTCTCCTCGCTGTTATACCCCCTGCAAAACCAAGTAAGGAACATACAAACCAACTAATATGCAAAAATTGAAATGAAATAAGACAAAACATAAATTAAAAGATAGGCATGGGGTGCCTCCCACAAAGCGCTTATTTTTGTTTGAGTCTCTAGCTTGACTCCACCCTTATTTACTAGGTAATCGGGTGTCCATCCCCTCACTTGGGATCAAGTGTGGATGGAAGTAGCAATAGACACCCTTAGGGTATAAGTATGTTATATGATAGGGAAATTATGAATAGAAGGCATACCTTCCAGGATATATAATGTCCTTATCTACCATACATGGTTTAGATGTTTTGAACACTCCATATAAGAGACTCATTAGTTGAGTACGAATAAAAGGCTCGGTATTTATGATAACTAAATGCACCTGTATTTCTGTAAAATTTGTTTGAGGTTCCTTAGCGAGAAGTCTTTCAAGCTCTTCTAAATCCTTAGTAGGATTAAAATCAGCCTCATCGTCAACTATGGTTACATTCAAGATCTCGTCTTTGAATTCTTGCAAAAGTTTATCCAAAATGGATTTAGTAGCCGGTGCTACATAATCATCATAGGTGGTGTGGTGTGAATGGGTTTTGGGATCAAGGGTTGTACAATTTCGTCTATTTTTCATCAGGGATGTTAAAAAATCTCCTAATCTGTCCTACGTCTTCGACCGTAATATCCCACATATAAAAAATATCCCCATCATCACCATCTTCCTCCTGATCCTCCTCTAAATCATCATTATGTTCCCAAATACTATCATGAACTATACCATGCCCCATTCGCTTCATGTTTTCAGCTCCTGTTCTAAATAAGTCATCCAAGATTTTATCAAAGTCAAAATCCTTCTTACCACTGTTAGGTGTATGTGGTGCTTGAGCAAAAAAATTGAGGTGTAAAACCATAGGAGTGATTACTGAGTGGATTCATTCCTAGGCCTTTAGCAACATATAGATTGTATTCTGCTATAGTCATATTTTCAATGTCTACATCGTTGCTCCCATTAGTAGATACAAAATAATTCTTAGGATAGGGTTGAACGAGTAGGAAACAAGGGTGTGGAAGAGTTAAGTTATGAGAGTACTGATAGCTAAAAGTCTTACTCCTATTCCAGTAAAAAGAGTCAACATCCGCCTCGTTATAATTTGTTGGACTTCTTCTGGATTGAGCATCGTCCAATAATCTTCTTTCTTTCGCAGCTTCATACTCAAGGTACTCGCTTACGTCATGTTCTCAATGTCAGGCTCCATTTCCATGTTTTCTGAAAATCAAGCAAGAGATAACAGTAGATTGTGCTATTACAAGGAAACAAATACTGAAATAAAATATATACAAAACTCAAATTTAAAACCTAATTAGCTCCCCAGCAACGGCGCCAAAAACTTGATGCGTATTTATTTTAAATATTTATTTACCAAGTTTTAAATTTATAAAACTCATTTCACCTTACAAACGCACTAACGGGCAGAGAACCCGATCGTGAGTAGTGTAGTTATGGTAAATTTGAGGTCATCCCAAGAGCTAAAGGATGGAAGTAAATATGAGTTTAAAGTGTCACGTTTTTAAAGCTGTTTTAAAGATTAAATTTTAAGAGAATAAATGAAAGGAATTAAACTGGTTATATTCAATCAATGGAATTGGTATAGTGGAAAACAATTAAGAAGATGAACCCATTTAACTTAATTAAATATCTAAGGTTGATTTATCTTGATCTCAAGTGCAACGTCTAATTCTTGTTTTATTAGTGGTTTATAAAGTCGATGGACTTGAATAGGTATATTTAGTCTACCCTATACTCCCTGCGATTCCGAATCAGTCCAAATCGTATATGAGGTAGGTTATCCAAGTTGCATTGATTAATCCTAACTATTCCCAAAACTTATCTAATAACCTATACAGATTATTAACCCCTCTGAAAGAGTTCTTGTGCTTTTTAAGTATATTGAGTGATAAGTGCGGAGACCGGTTAGTTCCTACACTAGGGATGGAGTCATAGATCCTTCCTAGTACCCGATGGATCCCATATTGACATGATAATCTAATAATGGGGCAAGCAAGGTCCAAATCACCCGTACTACCAAAACCCAGGGTTACACGATAGTCACAGAATATCTAAGAAAACAATAATCAGACAAAGAGATCAAAAATAATTAACCAAGGAATAATTAATAAATTAAATGACAAGAGCGAAATTAAACATAATAAATATCAAGCATCAACAAATTAAGCCGATACCAAATAAATTATTAAAAATAATTAATTGAAATTAAACTATAATTGTTGAGGAATCATGTACAAATCATGCTGAAATAATGCTCCCGGTCTTCTAGTTGGATCTCGTGACGAACCTCGGTGTGTCCTATACCTGAATCAAGCAACCAGGCAGGCTGCTCTTTCTTTTCTTTTTGTCTTCTTTCGTCGGCTGCTATTACCCCACCAGGAAGACTACTCGATTGAATGAATGGAATATCATTCTACGAATGATATTTATACAATATTTTAAGTTTGGTAACTATGCAAGTTCAGTCCCTCATCTTTAATGGCAAATAGTAAATAATTAATGAAACTTCATCATTTTTGCGCAACTTTAGTCCCTGTGATTTTACGGCGTAACCCAATACACAGTTACGCCATAATACTCCTGACACGGCTTTCCTTCTTTAAGAGATAATTTTGGTTACGACGTAATTAATAATCACGTTGCGCCATAACCCTTAATCAACAACAATATAATTTCCATAATAAAAGATTACGGCGTAACCATATTAGATGTTACGCCGTAAAGCCTCGTTAGCTTCGAATCTTCGTATTAATTAAGTGATCTTTCAAATATTCGTAATAAATGGTCAATTAAGGCGCAACTCATGTAGGACGTTACGCCGTAACTTCTTCGTTAGCATAATTTCATAAGTAATAACCGGTTATGGCGTAATCATGGTTTCAATTATGCCGTAACTCATGAATAATGCGGATTTTGATAAAAAGCAGTTTTTTCGCATCTTTTCCATTCTATTGCCAAAATTACCTAAAATACAGAATACAAGCGAATTAAGTTTCAAAATGACATAAAGCAGTACAATAAACGTGGGAATTTGATATGAAAAAGTATTAAATATTTGATGTTATCAAATATCCCTCCACTTAACTTCTACTTGCCCTCAAGTAGAACCTTTTAAATAATTCTCAAAAAGATATATCTCTAGTTATCTAAGAAGATATGAAGCTAAAAATTACCTATGCTAGAAAATTCCAAATCGAGCACCTCACGAAAGGAAAAACGAATCACACTCATACTTTCACTAATCTATGTGTTTCATTTTTGGTGATCACTCAACTGCTCAGTCATGGTGAGTATTCTATCATAAGCTTGGCCAGGATACTAATCTTCACCACTAGAGTCTAGATGGAACTGTTTAAAAAGGAAAATAGGTTAACACAACACAAAGGCTTACGAGGTGAATCATCCTCTAAATGTAATCTTTACCAAAAGCGTTACTCCAACAAGGGCGACATACTACCTTACTTGTGCGTTGCCTTAACGGAATATTACATAGACGGCAAGTTCGTGTAATTCGTTCACGACTTAGGAAATACTTACATAGATCATTACAAGGGTGACATAGCAACATAATTTAGAGAAACATAATAAAGAGTAATGCATGATTAAGTAAATACGTTCGTTTACCATATAGTTATCACCAAAGTAGTTTAGATTTATAATTAGTTTAATTAGCTAAAAACCAACAAACCTCTCAAACTATGATTTTTACTTGCTTTATTAAAAAATACAAAAAGAATCTTTTCTCAACCCCTTAGACCTCTGTTTGATTCTTTTCGAGCCTTTCCAACCTATTCCCCTAGAGAACGATAACAACCTCTGAGTCTTACCTTACTACACTACAACGGTTAGGTGTTCTGCCTAGGGAGTTGTAAAACTTCTTGTTGAAGTCTAACGACAACCGCATCAAGTTTTTGGCGCCGCTGTGTGGGGAATAGTTAGGTTTCAATCATTGTTTAACTTAGGTCTACTCGCTTGATTCCTATCATGTAAAAATTTATTTTCAGTAAATTAGCTTTATGTATTCTATCTCTTCTTTGTGTGTGATGAGGTGTCATTTTATACACTTTTTAGGGGTCATTTAACCCTTTACATCATGCAAATATGCCCAGTTTATGTGCTTAATCATTTATTTTTAGGTTTTTAGCACTTGGATGGCATTTAGAGGAAACACACATGACTTGGGCTCATTTGGAGAAGAAACAGACAATATTACAACCAAATATCATGAAGAATTGTTCATATAGAGCGTGGAGACGGTGTCGCAAGCATAAAGCGACGCCGTCATGATTTATCGAGTGACGGCGTCAGAGATCCAGCGACAGCATCAGGATGTGGCCGACTTAAAGTGGATCTAGAATCATCTATGTGATGACGGCGTCAGGATTACAAAGCAACACCGTCGCATCGATATCTTTATAAATACAAAACTGTTTTTAGGGTTTTACGTGTGTAACTTTGTATAACTTTTGGGAGACGAACCCTAGTCTTTATAGCAGCTTTGTAGGTCATTTTTAGGGCCTCAAAACCCTATTGTACTACCTTCAATCCATGTTTTAATCAAGTAATGTTATTTATCATTAATCATTCAATATGTCTATGTGTTGTTTAATTGGTTTATTCTCTTGCTTTCCTTATAACATGCGAGGCTAAACCCTCCTTTGTATTTACTTATGATTGCATGATACTTAGGTTGTAGATCCTTTTGATGTTGCTTCTTGTTGATGGATGTGCGCGTTAAGCTTTAGAAAACTAGCCCAAAGTAGTGTAGAAAGGATACCATCGTTAACAATCTTTATACTACCTTACCCTTAATATGGTTGATCCCTCTTAAGTTATTTCACATGCATTTAATATACTCTTAGGGGCCTTGTAATAGTCTTCATACTATAACACCCCCAAATTGGGTCACAGCGGAATATGAGTATCCGGGAGCGTTACTTCATAATACCATTGCACAAGACATGAGAGAACGACCTCTAAATGAGTCATTTGAAAATGATATATTGGATTTAATAAATGTTGTTACAAAAGCTCAACGGATTAACTTATTCATCCTTGAAAATGTAAAGATTTTAGATCCTAACAAATATTTCCAAAATGTAATGCCTCTAAATCTTTATGCAATGACTCCAAAACGATTGACCACCAATGTATCTCTTTGCTCTTGTACCTCATTGACCTGAGAAAACATGCTTTAAAACGTCAACATAAAGTTGGTGAATTCATAGGTTTGTTTATATATAAATCAGGATCGCAAGATTTCCCTGTGATTATGCAACCTGTGTACCCATCACAAAATGTAATTACGTTTCCCTAAGCTCATGACACTGAAGCTCGACATGTATGAATTGCAGTAAAATTGCCTACATTACCCGTGATGATGTTCTAACTCGCAACATCCGAATCCGACATGGTATACATCCATTGGTTCACTCCGTGACACCAGTGAGAGCTACTCACCTGGATGGGGATGTCAACCCCAAATAGATCTATTTATAACATTCGCGCTCACACAAAGTAATTGACAGTTCATGATAATGGGCTTAGAGGGTTATCGCTACTTAGGCAAACACGTAATCATGATAAAATGTATACTTACGTCCAGTTTGTAAAACAAAACATGTTTCTCACCCCAAAAGTTGTAAATCATTGATATAGTAAAACATAGGGCTATGAACTCACCTTAGCCGGTAGTTCTCCTTGAATTGCAAATGCACCAAAGTATGACAAATAAGTGGCACCGTCAAATACCTAAGTAAGTATGGTTTGTATACTAAGATTACTTTGAATAACTATACGTCTTATATAATTCTATATAGTTACTTCACCACCTAACAGTGTTTGTTTTAATTTATAACACAAGTATAAAATAGTGCATAAGGTTTTATAAACCTTATATCTTTTTCGTTTCAATTCCGTTTTGCATATTGTTTATATCCGTGGTTTCGTATTTGAATGATATATTGAAATATCATATTTGTAAATATTAAGTTACTGATAAACAGTAACATTTAATCCATTGAAATTATATAAAACTACTTTTATATAATTAATTGTTGTAATATTAAAAATGTCGTAATTTATTCGTTTTACCTCCGTTTAATACGTTCTTTATATCTATGGTTTCGTATTTGAAAAATATAATCAACCATTACATTATTATGTGTATTTTTACTGTTGTGAACAGTACAGTATGTGTAAATTTATAAAAATACTTTTTATAAATATTAATTGTTGAAATCGTATAAAAATCGTATCTCATTCGTTTTAATTTGGTTTTTAGTGATTCTTTCGCCCACGTCTTCATAATTAAAAGCTCTATCTAACAAAAATAATTCTCATCAGCTCACTGTCATGAACAGTAGCAGGTTTTTATAAAACTACTTTTATAAAGTTACTTTTTGTTTATTTTATTACATTAACATGAAAAAGTCATAACAGATTCATTACCCATCGGTTTTTCAAGTTTCTTACCTTTTTATAATCCTTATACAATCTATTTTTACAAAAAAATATCAAATATTTAACTTGAATTCGAATTGTATTATTTTTATAACTTTCTTTTATAAAAATACTTTTATAATTGTAAATCTTGTAAACATCATAACTCCTTCGTTATTTATCGGATCTTCAAGTTTCTTATTGATTTAGAAAGCTAATAATATGTATTATTTTAAAAAATTATAAAATAATTTCCCCCAAGTACTGTTTGCTACAGTAAATTCGAATAGTGTTTGTAATTTATTTTAAATAAACTTGTTTTAGGTATTATTAACTTACATAAATTATCACATGTCCTCTAATTGATACAATTCACATCTTGTGTATATAATAAGTCCTATATATCATAATATGTCTATATTGTCCAAGGAATAAAATCCAACATATTTATTTAATTCTATAAACTTTATAATTAAATAAATAATCAAAGCTTAACAAATAATTACATGAATTACCCAACACTTGTAAATTCTTATTTTAAGCATATTGACATATTGTAAACATCATTTTAATTATGTCAAAATAAATTTCGTGTATATGTAGGCATATATTTTATTCTATAACTTTATAAAATAAACCTAGGTGATGATTAACAATATAAAAATTATATAAATCATGAAATGAAATAAATGAATAGATTAGGGTCTTAGATAAACCTTAGATGAATGTAGGATGAATGATGATCAAGATTAAACCTAACCAAGATAACCCTAATTAGAAAATTAGGTTTAGAAAACACTAATTTTCTTAGAAACCCTAATTGGAAACATTCCTTGTATAAACCCTTGTTTAACCCAAACCAAGCTTCCAAGATACCTTATATATGACCAACAATGAACCTTGAACACTTGCACTAGCTTAGAAATCAAAAATATGGATTGTATGAGTGTGTGGAATGTATGCCGTGGGTTAGAGAGATGTAGGGAGAGTTTACTTGCTTTGTTTTCTTGTAAATGCTAAGTGTATGAGTTCCCTTCTTTATATAGCAACCAAGGTATGGCTAAATGCATATAATATGCTCTTAGGGACAAGGTAGGACTAGACAACACTTGCATGCTTAAGCATGCAAGGTGCCGTGTGATTTGAGGCCAAGGAGGACAAGGAAATTGGTTTTAAACTCACTTAGGGCTTGCTTTGTGTAAGAACAAGTATGGGGTGATAAGACACTACTTACATGCTTGTCATTTGTCCCCTCTTTTGCCCTCACCATACACGGTCACAAGAAAAGAAAAGGGAAGACCAAAGTGATGTTAGCTTAGGGTTTTTGATCCAAAGGATAAAGGAAATTGTTGTTTATACAAGTTAGTGGAGGATTAAAGATTTAATTCCAAGTGTACATGTTGTATATGTATGATTTTCATGTAGGGCTGATTTGAGTAAGGTTTTTATGAGGTTTTTGAGTATTATGGTTATTAGTGGGTATTTGTTGAAGTGTAGGTGGGTTTATGGTTTGCCATGCATGCAAAACCATAGTTTTATTGCGTTACGTAGACGTTTTACGTAACCAATAACAATAAAAAGCGTAAAGTTATAATTTATCATCCTAATGACTTTATAACACTTACTTGACATAAACATTTAATTGTTTGATGCCTGTTTACGTTAAATGCTCATTTTTAGTTTACGCGATTTAGCTTAACGATAAAAAATAAAATCGAACGCGTAAAAGCCTAAAAATAAATAATAGAATAATTGAAGTCGTAAAAGACGTGAAAATGTGAATTGTTACAGTCTCCCTGAGTTAAAAAAATTACGTCCCGCAATTCAGTTCGAGTTGCCTTCCAGAATAATATTAATGAAGAGGTGTAAATACTCGTCTTAATCCTCCTAATGTGTGCTAAGTAAATTTGCTATCTTAATGTGGAATCACATTGGTACGGGTCTTAATTTCCTTGATGACGGTTGAACTTGTCGGCGGGTTGTCCTTCGAGAATAAAAAAGAAAATTTTGATTTTTAACAAAAGTTTTATAGTGACTACTCCTCAACATGGCATTGTACTTCCCTGAATTATACATATTTGATCAGGCTATGTATATTTGAGGGCTAACAATGCTATGCGAATTTTTGTCAAAATAGTGTTACGATTTCATAATATTTGTGAGATTAGTTTGCATAAATAGTTAGAGAATTAAAGTAGCTTTGACGAAACTTTCACAATACATAGATTTGATAGATAATTGAAATGGTTCAGTACAACGGAAATGAAAAGGGTATAACGTAATTTTGAAAGAGTACAACAGAAATTTCTAAAGAATTGTAGCCTATGGTAGTTCCAACTTAGGGTTCACTAGTCGAGGCGAGGAAGTCTTCCTCCTGAGCTTCGATCTCATCTTCAATGTTGTTAGGGTCTTGGTTGGTTTCTTCTCCTCCCAAAGCATACACCACTCCATGTGCTTTAGTATCTTCAGCTTGATTTCCATGATTTTGATTCCTTAGCTCCGGGCAATCACTCCTATAGTGCCCTTGATTTCCACATTCATAGCAAGTGATGGTCCTTTGATTGTTAGTAGTAGTAGGATTCCAACAATCCCTTGTCAAATGACCGACTTTCTTGTAGTTCGCACACTTTACAGTGTACGGGCCATGGTTGAAACTTGCACTTATTGCACAATGGAAGAGTTCCAACGTACTCTTTCTTTTCACCAGACCCAACGGTGTAAGCTTGAACCACATTCTGCCTCTTGGGAAGTTGTTGTTGAGCTTGGTTGTTGTTATCAAAGTTCCTCTTATTTTCAGCTTGCCTCTCAGCATAGGCACGAACCTTCTGGTCCATCAAATCATTTGCTAGCTCGATTGCTTCTTGCATTTTCTTTGGCCTAACCAACATCACATTACCTTAAATCATGTCGGGAAGTCCACATACATACTTCTCCACCTCATCAGATTCTTTGGGAAATATTCTCCCGCACATCAATGCTAATTCCTGAAAGCGTTGGGTATAACCCACAACATCAGTACCCTTTACCTTCAGGTTCTAGATTTCGATCTCTAACTTTTTTATCTTACTTCTTGGATAGTACTTGACAGTCATCATGTTTATGAGAGTTTTCCAGGGCATGCCATAAGCGGCATTATGACCAACTATCTTGACATAGGAGTTCCACCACGTTTAAGTAGCACCAAGAAGAGTGCTAGTAGCAAACTTGACTTGGTTCTTAATAGTATAGTTACTGATATAGAAAACTGATTCCATCTTTTCAAACCACTGAGTTAGACCAACAACTCCTTCAGTACCCTTAAAAGTAAGGGGTTGACAGTTCAAGAAGTCCTTGAAAGTACACTCTTGGGGAGTGCGAGTAGGTCTTTCAGTTCTTGATCTTGAATTTTGGCTACCATCGCCATTCACACCGTTGTTCCTTAGTTGTTCATGATTTGCGAGTGCTTCAGCGACTCGTGTTTCGATTAGCTGATTGATGGCAGCAGCACTCATTGGTGCATCAGTAGTAGTGCTTGCATTTCTTACAGGATTGTTGGCGGTTCTAGCAGATGGGGCTCTTCTAGCAACTGGAGCTCTTCTAGAAACTGGAGCTCTTCTAGGAGGCATGGTTCTTCAAAATCACAGAGTAATAATTTAAAATTTGTTCCATTCCAAAAGTCGTGTTCTAAAAGTGAAATTTATTGAAATAATGTGTTGAAGTCGAGTATGAGTTTTGGGCTACTGTGTTATTCATAATGTTTTGAGAATTGTTCTAGTATTTATATAAATAACCCTTATATAAATAATTGTAGAGTGTGCGTAAGGGAATGTAAGCATATATATGTGTATATATTTAAGACCCTTATAGTAATATACGTAGTATAATAAGAACACGTATATGAATCATGTAAGCATCTAGTATAATTACTAATGCAAACAACTAGTATATGTATCTCCCGTGAAAACCTTTTGTATGATGCAATGTTTGAAAATGATTATAGTCCAAGTAAAAATATTTAACCTGGTTCTCTATAACTTGGCTCTGATACCAATCTGTAACACCCCTAAATAGTGTCGCAGCGGAATAATGTATCCGGGAGCGTTACATCATAGATCAATAGCACAAGATATGAGAACGACCTCTAAAAGAGTCATTTGAAATACGATACATTAGATTTATTGAAATTGTTTAATACAAAGCACAACGGCTTAAATTGTTCAACATTGAAATAACAAGATTTTAAATCATAACAAATATCCCAAGATGTAATGACTCCAAATCTTTTATGCATGACTCCCCAAAAGAGTATCCCCAATGTATCCTTAGCACCTCGTGCCTCATTGACCTGAGAAAACATGCTTTAAAACGTCAACATAAAGTTGGTGAATTCACAGGTTTATGTAAAATATAATGTAGGACCGCAAGATTTTCCCCGTGATAATGCAACAGATGCAAACATCACAAAATGTAATTACGTTTCCCTAAGCTCATGACACTGAAGCTCGACATGTATGAAATGCAACATAAATTGCCAACATTGCCCGTGATGATGTTCTAACCCGCAACATCCTAAATCCGACATGGTATACGTCTGTTGTCCGGTAAACCGACACAGTGAGCGCTACTCACCCGAACGGGGATGTCAATCCTAAATAGATCTATTTATAACATTCGCGCTCACACAAAGTAATTGACAGTTCATGATAATGGGCTCAGAGGGTTATCGCTACTTAGGCAAACACGTAATCATGTAAAAATGTACACTTGCGTCCAATCGTAAAACAATGCATGTTTCTCACCCCAAAAGTTGTAAATCATTGATATAGTAAAACATGGGGCTATGAACTCACCTTAGTGAATAAACTGGAGTATATGAATCAAGTGAATGAAAACGTCACGGATATGACCGAATGCAACCTAATTAAATATAGGTCGTATGAGTACTAAGTACTTTGAATAATTAATACTACATATAATTCTATATAGTTACATCACCACATAAAAGTGTTTGTTTAATTTATAAAATTAAACAATTTAATTTGTACTTGTAAAATAAGTATTCATGTATTCGTGTTCGTAAAAATGGTATACTTGTCCAACGATTCGTTATTTACCAAAAATACTTGATGTATTATTTACATAATTTCATTATATAAATAATTTATCTGTTTGAGAAAAATAGTATTTATAAGGTTAAAAACGTTTATAATGTCACTTTTAATAAAAACGTCGTATCTTTCTCGTTTTAATCCCGTTTTCATCGTTCTTTGCATGTATGGATTCGTATTTGAAAAATATAATCAAGTATTACATTTATTATATTCATATTTACTGTTATGAACAGTAACAGTAAGTGTAGATTTATAAAAATACTTTTTATAAATTTTAATTGTTGAAATCGTATATTAATTCTTATTCGTTTTTATTCGGTTTTTAGTGATTCTTATGTCCACGGCTTTATAATTAAATTTTCTATCATCTAACATAGTCCATGTCCACTATATGTTTCTGTAAAAAAATTTAGTTTTTATAAAATTACTTTTATAAAGTTACTTTTGTTTATTTTATTACATAAACATGAAAAAGTTATAACTAGTTCATTATCCATTGATTTTTCATGTTTCTTACTTTTTTAGAATCCTTAAAACATCTACTTTTACAAAAAAATATCAAAGAAATATCTCAGATTCGAATTTGTATAGTTTTTATAAACTTGGTTTTATAAAAACACTTTTATACGCATAATCTCATAAAAATCATAACTCCTTCGTTATTTATCGGATCTTCAAGTTTCTTATATGCTTACGATCCTTATGAGATGTATTATTTTTATAAAATATAAAATAAAATATTAATTAGTTTGAATGAACAATAGCAATTAAAAGGTTAATTAACTTATTTCATACACTTTTAATCTTTATAAAATTACCACAAGTCTTCTAATTTGTAAATTAACATCCATGGTATATAATTTAAGTCCTTTACATTGTGTAAATCATAATAGGTCCATATTGTCCAAGAAAAATGTCCAACATATTTATTTACGTATCTAAACTTTATAGTTAAATAAATAATCAATATTTGACAAAAAATTATATAAACTATCAATTGCTTGTAAATCCTTGTTTTAAACATATTAACATATTTAAAACATAATCTTAACCATACATAAAATAAATTCGTGTATGAATATATATGATTTCATCTTATAAACTTTAATAAGAAAACCTAGGTGATGATTTAACTATACACAATTATATAAAACATGAAATGAAAATATTGAAAATATTAAGGTTCTTAGAAGACCTTAATGAAGATGAGTGATGATAATACACAAGCAAGACCCAAGTGTATAACCCTAAATACTTCCACAAAACCCTAATTGTTACTTAAAAGTAAATCAAGTGAATGAAAACGTCACGGATATGACCGAATGCAACCTAATTAAATATAGGTCGTATGAGTACTAAGTACTTTGAATAACTAATACCACATATAATTCTATATAGTTACATCACCACCTAAAAGTGTTTGTTTAATTTATAAAATTAAACAATTTAATTTGTACTTGTAAAATAAGTGTTCATGTATTCGTGTTCGTAAAAATGGTATACTTGTCCAACAATTCGTTATTTGCCAAAAATACTTGATGTATTATTTACATAATTTCATTATATAAATAATTTAATTATTTGAGAAAATAATATTTATAAGGTTAAAAACGTTTATAATGTCACTTTTAATAAAAACGTCGTATCTTTCTCGTTTTAATCCCGTTTTCATCGTTCTTTACATGTATGGATTCGTATTTGAAAAATCTAATCAAATATTACATTTATTATATTCATATTTACTGTTATGAACAGTAACAGTAAGTGTAGATTTATAAAAATACTTTTTTATAAATTTTAATTGTTGAAATCGTATATTAATTGTATCTTATTCGTTTTAATTCGGTTTTTAGTGATTCTTATGTCGACGGCTTCATAATTAAATTTTATATCATCTAACATAGTCCATGTCCACAGTATGTTTCTGTAAAAAAAATTAGTTTTTATAAAATTACTTTTATAAAGTTAGTTTTTTTATTTTATTACATAAACATGAAAAAGTCATAACTAGTTCATTATCCATTGGTTTTTTAAGTTTCTTACTTTTTTAGAATCCTTAAAACATCTACTTTTACATAAAAATATCCAATAAATATCTCAGATTCGAATTTGTATAGTTTTTATAAACTTAGTTTTATAAAAACACTTGTATACGCATAATCTCGTAAAAATCATAACTCATTCATTATTTATCGGATCTTTAAGTTTCTTATATGCTTACGATCCTTATGAGATGTATTAATTTTATAAAATATAAAATAAAATATTAATTAGTTCGAATGAACAATAGCAATTAAAAGGTTAATTAACTTATTTTATACACTTTTAACCTTTATAAAATTACCACAAGTCTTCTAATTTATAAATTAACATCCATGGTATTTAATTTAAGTCCTCTACATTGTGTCCCTCAAAATAGGTCCATATTGTCCAAGAAAATTGTCCAACATATTTATTTACTTATCTAAACTTTATAATTAAATAAATAATCAATATTTGACAAACAATTATATAAACTATACATTGCTTGTAAATCCTTGTTTTAAACATATTAACATATTTTAAACATATGAGTGATGATAATACACAAGCAAGACCCAAGTGTATAACCCTAAATACTTCCACAAAACCCTAATTATTACCAAGAAAATCCTAATTCTTTCTTGCTTGTTTAACCTTTATAAATACCAAACCAAGCTTCCAAGACACCTTATATATGTTTAACAATAACCCTTGAACACTTGTACTAGCTTAGAAATCATATATGTGAATTATTTTGGAGTGTATGTGTGAACCGTGGCTATATGGGCTCAAAAGAGGGTTTTTGTGGTTTGTTTTCTTGAAATGATAAGTGTGTGTATACTAGTTGCTTTATGGGATCTATTTATAGTTAAACATGGAAGTAAAACCACTCTTTGTGAAACTTACAAATGGTTTTGATGTTTGTAAGGTTGTGCCCGGTTATGGGGTGCAAAACAGGGAATCAAATGAGTTTTTAACTCATTAAGGACTTACTAGGATTAGTATTATATTACTTAAGCTTGTAGGTTTAGGAAACATGCATGGTACTTTATAAACATTGACAAGACTAAGCTTGATGCATGGTTTCTTCTTGTTTTAGCTTGTAACCGTGGGTAAGTAACAAGAGGGAGACAAAGAGTAGACAAAAGTTATGTTTTTATCCAAGGGATAACATATTATATTGTTTAAAGGTGTTAGTAGAGCATTGTTGGATTTAATTTGAAGTGTATGTGCTGTATATGTACAAATTTCGTCTAGGGGCTGAATTGGACAAGGTTTTAAGAGAATTTTTGAGTATTGTAGGTATTAGTGGGTATTTGTTAAAGTGTAGGTGGGTTTATAGTTTGCTATGCATGCAAAAGTGTAGTTTTATTGCGTTACGTAAATGTTTTACGTAACCAATAAAATAAAAAGCGTAAAGTTATAAATTATCGTTCTAATAATTTTGTAACACTTACTTGACGTAAATATTTAATTGTTTGATGCCCGCATACGCTAAATGCTTATTTTTAGTTTACGTGATTTAACTAAACGTTGAAAATTTAAAGTAAACGCGTAAATGTTTAAAATAATTATGTGAATGTTTATTGACGTAAAAGACGTGAAAATGTGAATTGTTATAGTTGAGCTTCTTAGTTAATTAGCATATTTTCGTCATGTGTGTTATTTATTAGTTTTCATGTTTATGCCTCAATTGATCTTATGGTAGATTTTTTGCACTAAGTTGTGAAATTGCTTTTGCATTACATATAGGTATAGATAATTATGTTTACAAATGTTATATCAACATCTTGTAAATATTATTATTTGTGGTAACACACTTAAGATTGAGAGCCAAGCAAGTTTTTCAAACCTTTTGAAAAATATTGTCTTGCACGATAATCATGTTACTAGCTCAAGTGTTAAAATGTGTCACCGCCATATATTCAACACATTCATTTGATCAAAGTCTCAACAAGGTCTCTAGGACATGTCATCCTATTATCTTGCTTAAACATAGGTTGTCTAAACAAGAAAAAAGATCATAATAACACATTAGTATGTAAAAAAAGAAAATGTGTTTTGAACTTAGTTTGTGCTTGCACTAGTCTAATTCACAATCACAACTAATAGATATTTGGATTATAATGAATATAGGATTTGAAAGATAAAATATTTGAAAGTCCTAAATTTGAAAGCTTAACTTTCTTAGTAAGAAAATACTTTCAAATTGTTGTTTTATCCTCGCATAAATTTTCACATTAACATTCACTTGAAATGAAAATATTCACTCTAGTCAAAAGCTTGAAATTATTATATAAACATGCATTAGTTTCGAAACTGATTCGTAATACTTAAAAATGAGTAGGATAAATTTTGTACTCTTTAAAAGTAAAAAACTATGCATATTGTACGCAATAACTAATAAAGTTTTTCTCACAAATAAAATAGATGACAATCTTAAACAAATAAACTTATCATTTTAAATGATCTCACACTTAAGACTAGTCTTAGGCTTTATGAAACACATTAAGAAAATCTTCTTTTATAAGAGTGTTTGTTAGGGTCAAAAAAGATTTCGAATATATATCGACTCATTATTCAAATTATGACTAATATCATTTTCGAATCTAATTGCCAAGTTTTTGAGTTTGGATATGAAATCGGATTCATTATTTGATTAGATTCAAGATTATATCAAAAACGTACCAAAAGATATTATCTCGAATCTACATACTCAATCATACTAGATTTATATGAAAATAATGTCGTCCCTTTCCAAGACGAAAATAATATACATTGGTTCATAACTCACACTTGTGATAATGATGTTATGTTGAGTCTACATGTCCAATAGGTGTGTTCGTATTATTAAGAATAATATATTTAAAATGCATGTCAAAGTAGGATTGACGACTTAGATGTTTCGTCCGAGATCTTCAAGTAATTTACCTTGCAGTGCATTTGGTAAAGTTGTCATTTTCGAAAAATCAAACACGAGAAAATGCACAACATATGTAACTTTGCTCATACAATTTAAAAGCACGAATCAAGACTCAAAATCACTTTTGGTTATAATCTTTTCTCACTAAACCAAATAAGCATAACACTATTTTATCAAAAGCTTTAAAACAAGAACAACTCAATTATCTAAGATTAGAACTAGAAATGAAGGAACATAGTCCATAATCATTATTTTGCTTTCTTTCAATAAGTGATCTTAAGTAGATTTCGAATATAAAGATGATTATTATTCAAACGATAATTAATCTCATTATTGTATCCAATTACAAATATTCAAAATATGAACCTGAAGTCGAGATTAGAATTTATCTAGATCATGGAAATATCAATAAAGCGACCATAGATATTTTGTAAATCTGCATGTACAACCATTTATGGTTATCACATGAAATTACGAAATCGATTAAAAAGACGAAATGAATAATCATCAAATCACAACTCACACTTGTTTTAACGGCGTTTTATTACGTCTAAATGTTCATAACCTTTGTGTTATTAGCAATGGTCAAAAATATGCTAGAAGTTAACACACTCCAAGTAGGATCGACTTTGTTGAAATTCCATCAGGAAATTCACGAAATCTTTCACGTTATGCTCAAAACATGGAACGTCGACTCCAAAAATTTATACGCATTCTCCCTATAACATATATAAGTTACTCCAATTGCCATAACAATAATACCAACTCTCAAATTGCTCAAAATTGAACTCTGTTTGTTTTTTTACACCTCACGAATCCATGGATCCACCTAAGGGAGATTCGTCCCTTATTATGGTAGATTTGTGTGACAGATAAAGCGGGTATATACCAATTTTAAATAATTAGGACCACATATAATTGTTAAACAAACACCCATGGATTGACAGATCGTCCACAACTAGATCCGTCTTTGATTTAGGTAGATTCGTCCGTTGTCATTAGATTTGTATATCTTCCTTTTTATAATTTTGCACTTGTTGAAGGTCAAAAATACATGTAAATAACCTTTAGTACATCATAATTTCTACAATGAAATATTCACAATATCTATCGAGGTAAACAACCTTAATTAGATTATTTTCAAAAATATATGCAAAGGTGCATTCTTAGAATGCTTTAATGTAGCATATTCCATATTGTCACACTTAAGTATACTCCTAAGCTCTAGAAGACTCAATTATGTTTAAACTCAAAAAATCTTGTTTGCTCTCTCATTAAACCCTAGAATTTAAGACATCTTGATTAGGATTATGAAAACCAAAATTGAAACATATTAGTTGAGTCATATTAGGCCAAGTATTAGTGGACAATGCAAATTTCATCTTTGCTACACTTCATTAGGAAAATGCGGGAATTCTATTTTATTCTAAAATAAGAATGACTACTAGAGAATCTATTGCACTAGAAATTCAATTTAACCTAATGGTTGAATTGCTCTCGAGAAGGAAGTTGGGTTTATGGTATAACCCATAAAAATGGTCGTGTTTAGCCTAAATTGAGCACCACTAGTGATAGTTTCATATTCACTCTCTAGCTTGATTAAATGGCTCTTTCTAAATATGTCTAATGTTAGTTTACATTGATGAACTTTGTATTTCATTAGGATTGCTTATTAAACAAGTATTAATTGGGATTCTCCTTAGTCGATCTAGGCTATTTGCATCTAGCATATGTATTTTTGTAATTTCAAAATGTTAACTTGTTCTTGTGAGATATAATTATATTTTCTTCATGCTATTTTAATACTCAATTATTACTTGCTTAATTGTTGAATGCATAATTATTTTGATGGTTTTGTTTTTGGTTAGCAATCCCGATTTAATATCTCTAAGTTTATCTTTATGATACATGTTATTAAATGCTAAATGCTAACATGTTTTGTATGATATATGCATGTGATGTAATCATAGTGTTATGAGACTTTTATATGATCTACGTGTTTTCCTTGTGCACCTACACTATATTATTTTGATGCGGAATGCATTAGATTTGTCTATGTAGATAAATGTATAGGCGTCACATAGTATTGTACATCAGTATCTTTGATTGTTATGATTAATACGTTTAAGTGACTTAGTATCATTTGCATGTGTCTTTTGCATCTAGAGTATTACCTCGTGTCACTAAAATTTATCGAGTATACATGCATAATCGTCTTAATCCCTAAGGGTTTTCGTTTAGATCACTTTGATGATTATCTTATTCATTTACTTGATTCTTTCCTTCACAAAATACGCTTTCCGTCACTCGCCGTAAACGGTCAAATAATCAAAACTCCTCATAGTAACTCGTTCCCACTCCTTTGTTACTATATCAACCGTCTCCTATCTCTAAGGATCCGCTCCTCACCTATAAATGGTTATATCGCTCATTTTTCATATCAAGTTCATTCTACGAAAACCTTAATCACGTCTCTACCACTATGTAGGTGGCTAATATCTTTTCTCCACCATTTCCGCTACCACCTTTAAGATAACCTCATACCTTATCATGTGATTGTTTGATGAACATTAGCAATGCTTGAGAAGAGCTACGTAACTTCACGGTTGAAGATCTTCGTATACTAACCGCCATCCGTCTTGACATTGTCAAGCTCATCACTTCCATCATTATTTGTTTTCTTCTTTATTTATTTTATTATTCGACACGTTATGTCTGGATGAGCATGGATTAAGTAGAAGGGAAACCACACTCGTTCACATATAGTCTTTCACCAAATACTCTCAAGAACTTACAAATGTGATTCTTATTCCCTAGAAGTCAACACAAAGTACACCTCATCATAAAAACCGTAATTGGTTCTAGTCTCCTAGCCTAACATTACTATCTACCATCAATATCTCTTCTTGACAAGAGAACATCATTTTTTTAATTTTAGCCTCATTACTAGAATCCTTAACCCTTACGTCAACCATCACTCAAAAATCCTATTACTACACTTCACTCTTGATTGTGAAAGATAACTAAAGAACCTTTGACCCGTATGTCGATCATATACAAATCCTATAACTAGACTTTAATCTTAATAGTGATGATTAGTTTTACGAACCCAAACCTCGCAAGAAACACTTCAACTATACACCCAAACCTTACAGTTATACCTTACTCTTGATAGTAATAGTTAGTTCCATACACTTCAATCCTCACAAACATAATACTCAAAACATATAACTACACAATCTTCACATAAAGAATATCATCACCTTTACCAATAAATGTTGGTCCTCACTTGCAAACTCCCATACCAAAGAAATTATCTCCTCAAAAACTTTCCATACTTGTTCAATAACCATTACAAGTGATCCTTTCAATTTTTTATTCATATGTCTTTTAGTTTATTTCTACTTACTAGCAAGTGAAAAACATAAAGAAGATATTCAGTGTTATTGAGTCATCACATTGTTGTGTCTTTCATTTTTCTTTCACTATGAAAGAACTACCACCTCATCTCACATATCCACCTTTGTTCATCAACATTGACAACCAATAATGCACTTGTTACATTAGGATCACATGCACCCCAATCACTCTAGTCATTATTAGTGCAAACGATATATTAGTCTAAACCGTCTTTTACAACCTTAGCTCAACACCTTCTCTCCTCGTTCTCGCTCATCCTTCCATTCTTTCCATGACATGGAATCATTATTATTTACATCTAGGTCATATCATTTTTTTCACTATATTTATTCTTGTCATAATATAACTACTTTCTAGTATATATATATTTTCTTTTGCATAACTTGTTAAAATATTGGTGACATTAATTTACTTTTATACGTCATAAAAACCATTCTTCTAAGAACTCGCTTAGAGTATGTCTTCTCAACAAATCATCCTTATCATCAACATTTAGTTCAACCCAAAGTCTTACAACAATGTTTTTCTTAGAACACCCCACACATGAAAAGCATACATAATGCTTAACAAAGAAACCTTGAGGATTTAGGAATCTCTCAATACAACCCTTGACGAAAGCCTATCAGAATTCAAATCATTATCTTTGGTAGATAATGATATCTTAAGGAACATGTCATTCTAAATACGATAGTACTCCCTATCCGAATGACAACTTGGAAGAAGTCATTCTCATAACAATGATGTGTCAATCAATAAACGAAGTCCGTTCTCATTTATTAAAGTTGGTGTGATTGGTTGGATAAATTAGGTGTCAATTGAGTCTTAGTCATAGAGCATGTATCTTTGTTCTTTTTATTTAGGTTGTTATCTTTAAAATACAATTGCATGTGTCTAGTTTCCAACATTTCTTGAAAGTGTCATACTTTAGAGTACTAATGCCAAATACATGCATATGATGTTCCCTGATAGTATCGTACTTTATGTATTTTTGCTATCATGATCTATATTTTTGCTATCTTACTATGTGAGATTATTATTTTTAACGCTTGCTTAATGCTTAACATCTTTATGACTTGGTATGTTATCCTTTTAGGACTCTTAATTGCTATTGTTTATGATTTAAGTGTTTACATGCTAAGTGCTTTGGATTTTAGGTACAAAACTAGGTTCTGTCCATTTTTAAGAGTCTCACGGATCGACGGATCCAAGGTTAGTGGATTTGTTTGTGTTTTTGGTAGATCCGTCCCTCACCAGTAGCCAAAATTCAAAATTTCTTGGCTTTTAACTTTTAGCACTTTATTTATTAGTTATGCTACTTGATCCTAAACATGTTATTAAACCTTAGGATAAAACACTATTCATATATACCTATATTTTTTTGTTACATACATAGCTATCATCATTATGTATATGTGCGCTTCCGTACTAACTTTGTTTTATAGTACACTTCAATTACTCAATTCCTTGGTGTCCCAAACAAGGGGGAGCTTCCATCAAACACTTATAAAGTGCGTCTTATATACATTTAAATGTATATACTCATCCAACGGAGAATCGAGTTTCGTGCTAACCTTATTTATAGGTTTTTAATCATTCCTTGACGCCTCAAATAAGGGGGGAGCATTCGTAAAGAAGAAGCATGCACGCATTTATCATATATTTCTTCTATTGCTTGATGATATATATTATGCTGCACAAAACTAACCTTTCATGTAGGTTAAGTCTTTGTAAGAAATTTGATCCATGGATTCGTTAGCAACCAAGGTCAATAATCTTAGGAGTGCAATTAGCTAGGGGGGCTCGAGGGTATCAAAGTAGATAACTTGAAAGTGTTTATACGATGAAGATTGAAGTATAACTTTATTAGGGATGATGGAAGCTCGCCTTTTTGGGAGAAACAAAATTTAACTCCAAGGACACGCCCTTTTCGATAGTAGAGATGGAAGTGTGTAAACGGAGAATGATCGGAGAAAGAAGCACACACCTTTTTGTTTCGACAAAAGGGGGAGAAGGAAGTGTAAACATGTAACTTTTAAATTTAACTATGTGTTACGGTTTACATATTAGTCATCATCAAAAAGGGGGAGATTGTTAGTGCAAATATTACGATATTTAAACTAAACAAGCCCTTTGATTTTAATAATGACAAACAAGTAACTTGTAAGACATTGTTAGGTTTTTACAACTATTAATCCTTAAATACCATGAGTACGCAGCGGAAAACATAAACACGTATAGAATACGTAATTAACAAAAGGATCAAGAACGCGTACCTTTTAGCAATTAACGAATACATCGTCTTGAATATATGTGTGTGTATAATATAAATACCACGCAAAACTAGTTACCAAAGTAGATAACCTCTATGGTATGCACACACTACATGTCACCGAGATACGCATACGCTATGATGCTAGTTCTTTCTTCACGAATAAAACAATGAAACACGGTGTTCTTGTTTTTTGGTTCTTCTCGTCACACAACCGAATCTCACTAGGGAAAAATCCGATTGATATTTAATGTTATTCATGCATCATTTATATTAGCATGCATGGTTATCCATGCTTATAATAATCATAATTCAGTGATTAATATAACCTTGCATGCATATAAATAACATCCGTAGGTTTTGGAGTAGAGATTTTAAGTCCGTGTGACTTTTTAAGGATATGTATATCGTATATCTTTTATCACCGAATGAATGAGGGTTTATATAGCCTAATGACTTGGTCTCCAAGTCATACTCAAACACCTCATCTTGTTGCTAGAAACGACATTCGGACCCTTCTACTTTTCTTGTTCGACCGGTCACGACCAACACTCCACGGGTTTGGTTTTTGTACTAACAAGTCATTCACTTGTTAATATATTTTAATTAGTTCTAACGTCTAACGTTGTAATTAAAGACTGTTTAATTATTTCGTGAAGTATATTAATATAATTAATATACAATAAATATATTAATTACATTAATAAACGTATCCTCTGTGTATACGTGTGTGCCCCCATAGACTCACATATTTCTAGCCGTATATTTATTTATGATATGGACATATCCCAACAGCTCCCACTTGGACATGTCACAAATAAATATAACAACATTGGTAAGCGTCTAGCAACACGCCAATGCTCCCAGAAATACCTGAGTGTACTTTCATAAAGTCACAGTTAAATGATTTAAGTATTTACAATCCCTTTGTTTCCGATACCGTGTTAAAAATGGATATGGATCTAAGTCATTCCATTAATTAACGATTCTGTTTCTCGTATATATGATTAATCAAGATTACCAAAAATCATTGAGACATATCTACCTGAGTTTTTGGGTGCGGCCACACATACATCTGATTAACCCTACGAGGGGCCCAGTGGTATCACACTTCAACCATTGAAGGAACAAATTCTTTATTGACTACAAGTGTCTAGTCATCATATGGCATAAACCATTCAAACATAGCCCTTATTAGTTACCTTATTCAGGACAACTTAAACTATAATATCCAAGAAGGAATATCCACATATGCAAGACCTACTTGCATTCACAAGTCTAAGGATATATAATAATTATTACATAATATAAAAAAAATTAAAAAATAAAAAAAAAAAAAATAAAATAAAAAAAAAAAAAAAAATAAAAAATTAAAAAAAAAAAAAATCACTACAAGATTCACTTAATGACGACGCCGGATCCATAAGTGATTAATCTTGTTAGTTGTGGAGGGGGGGGAGGAAGTCCAATATCATCTTCAAATATCATAGAGATTAGGCGGACAACTTCCTTTAATATCCAGATATGGATTTTTTATCATCAATCACTCAGATTTGTCTTAGTTTAACAATATTCCCATATTGTTAATCGACAACGGACTAATTTAGAATAATAAAAATATTATTCACGGATTAAACATGCAAATATATGACACAATTTTTATTAATATAACCACATATACCACGTATTCATATCATTAATAAAATTGTCTTAATACCTTATCCAAATACTAAGATAGATCAAATGCATGATAATTCTAGTGACGAATCGCGCCTCAAAGATACTACATCGTACTTGCTGACATGGCATAGATTTTATAATTTCAACTAGCTTTGATCTTTCGGAATTTTAAGAATACTTATTTCAAAAATTCAATTAATGAAGTTCTTGAATATCTATGATGAATGTTTGTTCGTATATATCTAATACTAAGACACACTATATCTCATAAGGTGGTGACAATCAACTAATGACTAACAATCATCCTTCGCATTTTTTTCAAAAGTGTAAAGTATTTCTATTCTTTAATGTCTAATGCAACCTATGCTCTCAGTTGAGCACAAACTAGTCCACTATGGTCCATGCATCAAATGAAATCATACCATGACAAGTATTAGTGCCATCTAATTTTGGATTTAGCATCGTGTACACAAACAACCCCATGCTTTAAAAATCCGTAAATAATGAATATTCTCTTAAAAAAGCATTGCCACCTCATGAACTCCAAGTTCATTGGTTTACTCTAATTGCACAATAAATTGTCACAATATATATCCTTAGATTTTCTATGGACAAATCCATAATCAAAAAGAATTCCAAATCCAAAACAATTCCATTAAATATTCAATTCATATTTATCTAATAAACTTTCGACTAATACAATGTTGTCAAATCATCTTGCATTCATGCATGAAAACAACTATTCTTTTACAAAATATGAGTAACATAATGAAATCTTTTAGTCCAACTAAGAATTCATTCAATGTCTTATCTTATCAAAGATAAGTAGCCATTGAGGACTTTCTAATGGTTGACAAGATGTGTTAGATTTATATACCGCATATGTTTATAGCAATAAACATATTATTTCAAGGTTGTACATTTAATTTCCTAAATCTTTCAGGTGAAGGAAACTAAACATAATACTCCCCACTAAGCTTTTAGGAATACTAGAGAGTTATCTTTATTTTAACATAAACATAAGATATTCTCCTAGATGCTGCAAATAATCCATTCTTGGATCGTTGCCAGCTCGAAAAACACTTCATAAAAGATTATATGGAATTCATAAACTCCTTTGATTACTCATCGTCCTCACAATAGTAATCATTCAGGGAATAGTTTTGAAATTCCATTGTCATATTTCATCTATATGAACACTAGTATGACAATCAATCATCTTTATATAATTAATGCGCATAGAAAGAATATTTAATCACAATCAATTGCTTGAGTATGATTAAAATCCTATCATAATGCTCATTAAATATGTGTACAACATTGCCTATGAGTTTAAAAACCAAGACCAAACCACTTGGTTTTTTCTCTCTTTAAAGAAACTCATTTAACTTCATAAGTCTAACCGTTTTTGTTAACATCAATTAAGTTTTAAATTGATTATCTTTGTGGACAACATTTTAACATTCATAGTTTGAGTCATTTATCAAATTCAAAATTCAACAATGCATATTAATGGTTTCATCATGATACCAAATTCAAAATTCAATAATGCATCTTTAACAGGTTCACCACGATCATGTGACTCATATTCCTCAATATTGATATAACATTTATCAATCAAGTATTTGAGGTAACTTTACGGATCTATGAACGAAAATTATATGCATATATAAGGTTTAACATTTAAAGCCTCGAATATGAAATTCACTAGTGGTATTTAAAAGGGATGTATTTTGATTTTTTTATCTCTTTAAGATCTAAACAACGCTCACCACTTCCTTTTATTAAAGACTCTCTATAATTACATAGCATGTAGAAGTAAGCAATTACAAGTATACATTGACAGTTAGTCCTGAGTTTTAGTTGTTGTTAATAATCAGTCTTCATAAGACTTTTAACCAAATTAGATGTCTTATAACCTTCTAGGTTCGGAGTTGATATTGAGTATTTTCAAGACATAACTCAATTTCAAAACCTTGACGAGATTTTTGGAGTAAAATATTTAAGTTATCAAAATCAAAAAATTTCAAAGAAATTTGATTCAACACTCTAGACATACACGAAATTATGTGGTATTCTATGAGTAATTTTATAATGAACCTTTATCACAATCGTTTAGATTACATAATACTTATTAGGTCACGATACTTATCAATAGTGGCAAACCCAAATAAAATATATAATAGTTAAAAATCCTATTTGCATGCAAAAATGTATATGACTTTAACTAGTTCAAGAACTCTATCCATTTGAACATTACATTTATTTTGCTTAAACAATTCAAAAGACTTTTGTATTCATGTCATAGCCAGAGGATAGTAACTAACTTATGTTATATAAAGAACTGGGGGGTGGGGGGGGGGGGAGAGTGGGGGGGGGGAGTTGGGGGGGGGGGGGGGGGGGGGAGGGGTGGGGTGGGGTTGTAGGGGGGGGGGGGGGGGGGGGGGGGGGGTGGGGGGGGGGGGGGGGGGGGGGGGGGGGGGGGGGGGTGGGTGGGGGGGGGTGGGGTGGGGGGGGTGGGGGGGGGTTATTGGGTGGGGTGGGGTGTGGTGGTGGTGTGGGTGTGGTTGGTTCGTGGGGGGGTTGGGGTGGGGGTTGGTGGAGGTTGTTGATGGGGATGAGTTTTTTAGAGGATTTGGGGATGGCTTGGGGGTGGGGCGGGCAATCATTGTACTATAAGGGGCCTTAGCCGGACGATTAAGTGCCCTAATGGGCACGTTCTGAAATCGTGGGTCAATATTTATCCACATTGGGGATCGACGCACCTTTCAACATTTAAAGGAACTTCATGTTATTAATTTACATTAAACATAAACATATTTAACCCTAAATGTAACTCTGAACGCCAACACTTAACTTCATTAAAAATTTCAAGTTAATCTAGATTACTTCTTATTGGACATTTCCATAAGAGCACATAACCCTTTTACTTGAAGTAGTCCCTAACAATAAGATTACTTTATTATTTTGGACATTCCAAAACACATAAACATTTTACTTGAAGTAGTCTTTAATTCATATCTCGACATATTGTTTCTTACCTTACGGTCAAGAGAACCTTTAATCATATTGTTATTGTCATGTGTTGTACCTTGCACACAATAAAGATTTCTCCCACTTGTGCATGGCACAACATCATACCATGTAATCAAACAACACGACGTTCGTTTGTTTATGTGGACAATATGATAGTGTCACAGATATTAGCGTTACAAGTAGATATTGAACCACTTTGTTTAGTAAGAAATAGTGCACAACTATCCTTAAAAACATGAGTGTCTATAGTTGGAAAATTATATATTATCTCAAGACAAGCAAGAAATAATCTGGGTAACCTTGTAGCTCCCACTGAATTTACACATCACAGTGAATGTCTTTATTCAGAAATAAATCGTTGATGCTCCCCCCTGATTTGACAACATTGCAAGTGTTCCATAACCAGTGAAAACAAATAGTGATCTATTTACTTTCCAACTCTCTTTGAAATCTTAATTAGTAACATTTACTTGGATTTCAAAAGTTCTACTATGTAGATGAGGGACTATCCATCAATGCTATTGATTAACTTGAAAATTGGGCATGCAATTTCCTCCTTAATTTGGATTAAGACAAACTACTAGATATATTATCCTAGTTTGCCTTTACCATTTTGCGGTAATAATGGTATTTTTCTAATCAAGAACTCATAAAACATCTTACATTAAGATGTTACCATTTGATAGCTTTAAGAACATATTCTCTAGTTATCTATATGTCTTATATCTTTCAAAATATTCACCATGAAATCTATATGAAAAATAAAAGTCTTGCATTATACTTACTTTTAAGCTACAATGGGAGTTTGATGTACATTAAGGTACAATCCTACGATTCCTATTTTATACTTTCCGGAGCAAGAAAGATATTATGATGTGCTCCCCTTGTTCCTTACAAGGAAAGGAGTCTCGGTTTGACTTCTTTGATAAAGAAACAAAATAATTGGTTTACGGTTTTAGCGTTGCATTAATACTATTAAATAGAGATCGCAAATTTCAATTTATATTTTCGATAATCACTCCTTGAAGAAAATTAACTACCCATGTTTATCAAATAAACAATTAATTTCTAAGGTTTAGGATCCTACTTGACATACCACCACGCACATCAAATTGATCTGCTAGTGAAGATGTATTCAAAAGGTAATCATTATTGATAATTCACAACATTTGTACTCCTAACAAATGGGACTTACTTTATTACAATAATATCTAGTAAAGCATGTTCATCCATCTATGCCGCGGTGTTAAAATGTCTAACCACAACAACGCAAAGTCGTGCCAATCAAAAACTGTGATTAATTACAACCCCCGTTCTCACGGAAAAGCGTATAATCAACTTGAGACTGCAAATCTACACACGTCTCACGCATAGTAAAGAGCAATCTACAAGTGTTTTTACAAATTGGATGGCAACAACTTAGTTGAAAAAGTGTAGGAACCCGATTTACACTTTCACTTCATATTACGAACCACGAATCGAACCAAGAAAAGAGATAAAGAAAGATTGAGTTGTTTTAGAGAGAGAAAGAAGAGAGAGGTTAGAGAGAATGAGAAAAAGAAGATTTTTATATAATGAAACAACTAACTTTTTCTAAAGAAGAAAAAGCTTATATACCCCGTCACGTTAAAGGTACGCGCGGGATATTTAACTAGGACCCGGGCTCGGGTTTTGCTTGGGATTAAACCCGAAACATAAATACAAATTAAGATTTAACTATCGAGCCCGAATCCTGATACTTTTCTATTACAACGTTTAACAAATTAATTCGACCGAGACTAACATACAAAAAGAACGAACTACTAGTTCGATGCCAATATTTTGAGGCTAACAATCTCCCCCGAGAGTGAGTTCCTTGATGACACTCACTCCTTCATGAACAATGAGATTGCTTTTGTCGTTTAAGACTCAATGTGTCTGTCCTTTCTCTTTGTCTAGTTGTAGGCTTGTTCCTTCATGCTTTGCGATCTTTACTTTTGGCCTTCGTCATTGTCTTTATAGTCTATGCCATCTTGCGATCTTGTGTCTTTGACCAACATGCTCATACTATTCATCATCTTGAAAGCTTTATTTCAGAGTTTGCGGAAGTCTTTGTCTTTAAATCTTGAGCTTTTTAGATAATATGTCTTCGTAGATTGAGCATTCGAATGGGATTAGAGGTGATGTTACCACCGTTTGACCTGCAGGTTTACGTTCGTGATAAATGAGAAAATGATTTGAAAATTAATCGACGGTCACTCGTTAAAGTATTTTTGTAAAACTTCGAGAGTGCAAGTTTTTATCAACAATCAACAACCGTCAATTCATTACTGACTATCCTCGTGATCATTGTCACAAGTTTTGATTTCTTATAGAATCTCGCAAGTCACACTACCAAGAGCTAGTTGTTGTGCTAGGCTCAAGCAGGATTTCCATCTTCAATGTGAATACATAATATCACTCGGATGTTCAGGCAAATATCATAATGATATTGCGTAGGACTCTTGATAAAAGCTTGTGAACTTAAAGATTTCAACAGTGTTTGAAAAGAATGTTCCTAACAGATTTGTATTGATCTCTTGGCTCTAGACTCGATTTAGTCATTTGGTTTAGTACTCGGAGGCTGAGCATATTGCCACCTATTCAATATCAACAATCTCGGAGTGAGAACGTCAATCGATATACGTGTGTATCTCCGTGACAAATAGATAGAGTTTCTGTTAAGAGAATTCCGAATGGCTGGAAGGGTTTGCCATTTGCATCACTTGTCCATGATGTCGTTTTCAATGTCAGACAATCAACTTTGTATTTCACAGTATATGTTATTGACCCGTCTGCCTTAAGTTTGTGTGAGGGCTTCTTTCTTTAGCCCTTTATCCATAACATTTCTTTTCATTCTTCAACGCCTTCAATGCTTACCAAGACGTCATTACTAACACCTTGTTGTGATTGTTCTAGTGTTAGCTCAATCTTAGTCGGCATTATTCCCATATACATTCATCTCCAATCATACCTAAGGACTACTATTTCTAACTTTGGATTATCCTTGGGTAGATCCTCCGGTTCTGGTTGGATCATAGGATTGATTCCTAACCTAACCACCTTATGACTTCAGAATCGTCGTGAAATTAAGATGTTGTTGGGTATAAGATCAAACCATAAAACCTTTTCTTACTGTTCAGCACATTGAGTCGATGAGATCATATTTTAATTACATTTTCTCCCCTTATTTTAAATAATAAACACTTAGTTTTTGAAATACCTTGTGATTAAAATATGTCTTGAAAATTCTGTGGGAGAAAATATTATCAGCATGAATGGTTTGGAACATTTTGATAATGTTTTGAATACATAAGAGTTGTCGTTGTTGATGTATCCAAGAACATTAAAACGTTGTTTTTCGAAAAACTCCCCCTCAAGAATAGGACCAATTGAAAAATTGTTGTCTTTTGAAAACATTGTGAGGGTTGGAGTGTTGAACACACAATTTTGAAAGATTATGAATTGTCATCGAGAAATTCTTGAAAAAATTGTGTTCAACTTTTTGAAAAACCAGATGTTAGAGGACTTCTCTTCTAACGGTAAGGGTAAGCGCACTGAAACGTACACTATCCTTTTTCTTGAGCTAAAAACATTGAATGTCTTGTAAGAACAGCTCAAGACCGAGAAACGTTAATTTTCTCGTTGGGAGGATAAGTTATAAACCTTCCTTTATTTGAAGTCCGGGTTATGTACTGACATTTGCACATAAGCCATTTAGAAAATTAGAAATGACATGTTTTGAAACTATTTGAAAACTCTCGCTCGAACTTCATTTACACACCCGTGTCAATGTTAATCGACATTTCTAAGCACGTAAATGTTATCGATTCCAAGAGACATGTCGAGAAGAATCTTTTTGGAAATTTTCTGTTTTTTTCTGATTTTGTATTTTCTTTTTGAAGTTTTATATTTTTGTATTTTTCTTTTCTCAAAAATATTTACATGGTGATGTTTGATGATGATATCAAGCAGTCTCATTTGTCAGAACCTCCAGATCAGCTGGAGTCAAACATCTTGTAACACCCCCAAAATTGGGTCGCAGCGGAATAAGGGTCCGGGGCGTGTTACTTCTCAGATCAATAACACAAGATATA
>BQNB010042863.1:7914-45863 GCA_026074375.1 Tanacetum coccineum | reverse complement strand
TTTATCGCGAAACGTAAACACTTAACGTAACCAATAAAAATAAAATGTGAAATGATAATAATTATCCTCTAAATAATCATATAACACTTGCTTGATGTAAATATTTAATTGTTTAATGCCCGTTTACATTGAATGATCATTTTTAGTTTACGCGAATTAGCTTAACGATTATGATTTTAAAGCAAACGCGTGAAACCCTAAAAATAAATTGTGAATTACATAACGTCGTACAATGACCTAAAATATGAGGTGTTATACCTTATCATTTCTGTTTATGCTCCCAAAGATCTAACATAAAAGAGGGTGTTATGGGATTACATCCTTCATCTAATATACCGATGGGATGGAGATTGTGTGATTACGGGGGGATTTTAATGAAGTTAGAATGGAACAAAAAAAATATGGTTCGGTTTTCAACGTTCAAGGTGCTAGCACTTTCAATAGTTTTATTTCTTTAGAAAGTCTGATTGGCCTTCCTCTTGATGGTTATGCTTACACTTGGGCCTACAAGACCGCCAATAAGATGAGTGAGGTGGATAGATTTCTAGTTTCTAAAAGCTTATTGGCTTTGTTCTCGTATCTTTTGGCTCTTTTCTTGGATATAAATCTATCAGATCATCATCATGTTCTCATGCGAGAATTAAGCATTGATTATGTTCCTACTCCATTTAGATTTTTTCAATCTTGGTTTAACTTAGCTGACTTTTACAAAATGGTAGAAGATACATAGAAGAGCTTAGCCACTGTTGACTCGAATGGTATGATTAATTTAAAGAAGAAACTTCAAGCTCTCAAAATTGTCATTAAACAATGGACCAAAAATGCCAAAAAAAGCTATTATAAGGTGAAGATCTCCATTCAATCCAAACTTTTTGATATCGACAAAATTCTTGACCAAGGCGGTAGTAATGAAGAGACTTTATCCGATAGATATTTGTTGTTGAAAGAACTCAACGACATTAATTTTATTAACTCATTAGAAGCGACTCATAAATCTAAAGTTCGTTAGGCTATAGAAGGTGATGAGAATACAAAGTTCTTTCATGGTATTCTTAATAGTAAATGTTCTCAGTTAGCTATTCGTGGACCCTTGTTGATGGCGGGTGGATTGTTGATTCTTTGGCTGTGAAAAGTGTGTTCCTAAAATACTTTTCCACTCAATTCTCCTCGCCCGTCTCCCCTCGTATTTGCTTCGCTGATCAATTCACTAATAGGTTATCATTAGAGCAACAAGCTTATCTCGAACGAAACATCTCTAATGAAGAGATAAAGAGTACGGTTTAGGATTGTGGAATGAATAAATCCTATGGTCCTGATGGCTTCACTTTTGAGTTCTTTCGTAGATATTGGAAGCTTTTTAGAACATGATATTATGGCAACCGTTAAAGAATTTTTTGCTTCAGGTACTTTTCCCCTAGGATGTAATTCTTCTTTCATTGCTTTAATCCCTAAGATTCATGATGCAAAAGTCATCAAAGATTATCGTCCTATAAGTTTGATTGGAAGCCTTTATAAAATTATTGCCAAGATTTTAGCTAATAGACTTAGCTTTGTCATCTCGGGTCTTATTAGTGACGTCCAATCAGCTTTTGTTTCTAACCGCCAAATTCTTGACGATCCATTTATTCTTAATGAACTTCTTTCATGGTGCAAGCATAAGAAGATTAAAGCTATGGCCTTTAAAGTCGATTTCGAGAAGGCATTCGACTCTATACGTTGGGATTACTTACAAGATATTTTAAAGATATTTGGTTTTGGTGATAAGTGGTGTGGTTGGATAAATGGTTGTCTGAACTCCGCCATGGGATCAGTTCTCGTCAAAAGAAGCCCTACATCAGAATTCCAATTTCATAAGGGTTTGAAACAAGGGGATCCTTTATCTCCCTTTCTATTTATCTTGATAATGGAAAGTTTACATTGAATGCATGTTTGTTCTTGGGTATTCCTATTGATAGCTCATTGATACTTTCTCACTTTTTCTTTGCGGATGATGCTATATTCATTGGTAAATAGGACTCCTTGAATATACGCACCATTGTTAATGTCTTGAAGTGTTTCCACTTGGCTTCGGGTCTGAAAATAAACTTTCAAAAAAGTAAAATTATGGTAATTGGCACTCGTCCAGAACAAGTCGACGTAGCAGCCATAACTATGGGTTGTTCGATTTTTACCACTCCTTTGGTTCATCTTGGAGTTAAGGTTGGAGGTACGATGTATAGAATAAAATCTTGGGATGACGTTGTTGCTAGAGTGTCCTTTCGCTTATCCAAATGGAAGCTTGAAATGGTCGTTAGAAGCTACATGTGAGTTTTCTGTTAAATCTATTCGTCAGCTTATTGATGATTCGTGATTAAATTCTTAAGGAGTTAGTCGGCTCCACGGTGGGTTTAAAGTCAAGCACTGTAAGATTTATTGTGTTTACTTGAAGAGTTCGTTTGGATAACCTGCCTATTCGGTTGAATATTTCCCTTAAAGATATTGATATTTCGACTATTGTTTGCCCTCTTTGTCATGCCTTTATCGAATCCGATTCCCATATCTTCTTTTCCTGTCAAATGGCTCGTCATTTATGCAGGAAACTTATGCGTTGATGGGAGCTTGAGGACATTGATTTAGCCTCTTATGATGATTGGCTTCTATGGCTTAATTCCTCTCGGCTTTCTAAGCGGCTGAAAGAGATCTTGAAAGGTGTTTGTTATGTGAAGTGGTGGTTAATTTGGCGCTTTAAAAATCAGTTGCTTGTTGGTGCTACGAACCCGCGTAAGGAGCTTCTTTTTGATGACTTGGTTCAAATTTCTTTTAATTGGTGTTCTAATCGTTGTAATTCTAAACTAAATTGGGTTACTTGGATAAAAAAAATCCTTGTACGCTTTCCTTGTAATTCTTTTCTAGCTTTTTGCTAGTTTCTAATAAATCTGTCATTCAAAAAAATAAATAAAAAGAAGAAAAAAATATTGGTAGCGACAGTGGCTATTGCATGATAAAAATTGGGAAAAGGTAATGCGACACTATTTAATAGCAGTGTTAGAAAATCGAGAAACCGACAAACCGAGTCAAACCGCTAAATCCGAAACTATAAAATTCAAAACCGAAAAAACTTGCTTATCACGGTTCAGTTTTGGTTTTTATTTTTAGAAATACGAGGTTAACCGAACAGAACTGTGCAGGGGCGGAGCCAGGATTATAAGTGAAGGGGGGCCGAATATTTTTTGTATTACTCATGACATAGTTCGAAGAGATGCATCGAAGTAATTGGTAAAAACTAGAACTTAATAAATAACAAGCAATAACTAATGAGTCTGTAATCAATGATCATACATAGCAATGATCATGTTAATACAAATAATGCCTAAAAACGTTATTTATATTTTTTGACTCTTCTACGTTTTAAAGATGACAAAATGTAAAAACATTCACGATAAAAATAAATGTTTACATGTTATTGATCATAAATTTCCATTTCGGCATAAATCACTTAAGGTATGAATTAAACATGATTAGTGATAAAGAAAATAAATTTTCTTCTTAACCATTACTTTTCTACAAAACTATTTTCATAAAATTATCAAAATACAAAATACTTTTATTAATAAAAATAATGTTTTATTTAAAAACAAAAGTTTGAATTTAGTTTTTCCCCCAAAACAGAAAACAACATACCAGGATCAACATTCCCCACAAAAAGATAAAAATTAGAGCGTCAATCTAGTGGCGGCTCCCTTAGTGGCTAGACGGCCCCCAGATATATTTGGGACCACCGGGACCGCCACTAGGGAACGTTGGATTTTCCTGTCTATAGATACTACACTCCTTCCTGTAGAAAAACAGACCTCTTTGCACATATTTTTCAAATTCCTCTCTCTCTCTCTCACTAAAACCTTATTTCTCTCTCTAAATCTCTTGATCACTAACATAGTTTAATCTTGTTTCAAGTGATCAAATCTCATCTTCTACCTTCTTTATTCTTCTATCAAGTGCAAGAGAATAACACTCGTATTCGCTAAGAAACGAAGTGTTATAGATTAGTGATTTCTCCTCTCTTCTTCTAAGCTCAAAATTTCTATTTTGATTATCTTGTGTGATTATGTAAATCGGATAGTGTATAAATCCAATAACGGTTTTCTCTGCCTAAAGAGAGCTTGTTGACATAGTGAAATCTCAAGTCAGATACTCGGGGAGTGGAGTATGGCAAAGAGGAGCTTCGTAGGCGAACCACTATAAATCTTGGTTTGACTGTTTCTTACCTTATTTCTTTATATTGTTTGTGTTTTTCATTTATAATTTGTATCGCTGTTACAAGTAGATAGTTATCTTGATTGGTTCATATTGTTGATTGATTGAACATATACTCGAATCTAACAACTTTAGAAGTAAAATTTTAAAACGCCAATTAACCGGTAAACTATTCAACCCTCCTTTCTAGTTTCCACAATTGGTATCAGATGCCGAGGCCACTCAAGATTTTTAAAATATACTGTATTTTAAAGCTTGGATCGATCTATGGATTCCGGCAAATATCTAGAAGGGCAATCTATGCAAAGAGCACCACTTTTCGAAAGTGATAGTTTTATTTATTGAAAAAATAGATTCGAAAAAACAAAAGATCTTGATCTTTGGCATGTTATTACCAACGGTGATTTTCAACCTATTGAACAAAACCCAAAAACCAAATTAGATGAGGATATCTCTTTTAAAAAACAAAGTGATGATCTTAGAAAGAGGCTTGCAAAAAATAACGAAGACAAAATGGTTATTTATAATGCTTTGCCAAGAAAATAATATGAAAGGATTTTCATGTGTAATACGGCAAAAGAAATTTGGAAAACTTTATTAATCACCCATCAAGGTAATAGCCAAGTCAAAGATAACAAGATTGACCTTTTGGTACAAAAATATGAACAATTCGTCCTTTCCGAAGACGAATCTATAGATAGTGCTTTTGCTAGATTTAATACCATTATTACTAGTCTAAAAGCTTTTGATGAATGTTATTCTAGCAAAAACTATGTTAGGAAGTTCTTAGGGCTCTACATCCAAAATGGAGAGCAAAGGTCATAGCCATTAAAGAATCAAAAGACTTGACATCACTATCACTTGATGAACTTATTGGTAACCTCAAAGTTCACGAAATGATCATCAAGAAAGATTCCGAAATAGTCAAAGCTAAAGGAGAAAGAAAATATCTTGCTTTAAAGGTTAAGAAGGAATCTAGTGATGAGGAGTGTTCAACTTCCGAAAGTGAAGACGAAGAATACGCCATGGCGGTTAGAGACTTCAAGAGAAGAGGTAGGTTTGTGAGACAACCTAGGAACGATAAAAAGACCTTTCAAATAAGCCGAGACGAAAAGAACAACAAAAGTGAAAAGAATTGTTTTAGATGCAGAGACCCAAATCATCTTATTGGAGAATGTCCAAAACCACCGAAGAACAAGAACCAAAGAGCATTCATCAGAGGTTCTTAGAGTGATAGCGGTGAAGAAGATGATGAAAAGGCTAAAGACAAAATATGTCTCGTGGCTCAAGCATGAAATGAGATATGCCTTGGAGTCGACTTGGAACCCGACGAGTGGATAAAAGATAGTTGATGCTCTAAACACATGACGGGTAATCGAAAGCTCTTCTCAACCTATAAGGCATACAATGGAGGTAACATCATTTTTGGTAGTAATCTTCGCGGTTACATCATTGGCAAAGGTACGATTTCTAATGACTCTCTCAATATAGTTAATGTAGAACATGTAGATAACTTAATATTTAACTTGCTAAGTGTAGGTCAAATATGTGATAATAAATGTAGAGTAACTTTCTCTGAACATGATAGTGAAATCACTAAGGACAGTAAGGTTATAGGTAGAGGTATTGGGAAGAAAGGCTTATACGTGATGAAATTAAGAAATAAGCCAAAAGACAATTTGTCTTGCAACGATTGATGAAAACTTCATGTTGTGGCATAGGAGATTAGGTCATGCTAATATGCATCTCATTCAATCGTTAGCATCTAAGGAATTAGTTAGAAACCTACCTAAGATTTAGTTTGATCAATATTTTTGTGATGCTTGCAAAATTGGAAAACAAGCTCACACTAGTCACAAAGCTAAGAATATGGTCTCAACGACTAGATGCTTTGAACTTCTCCATATGGATCTCTTCGGTCCATCCACCGTATGGAGTTATAGAGGAAACCTCTACACCTTAGTAATAGTAGACAACTATTCCAGGTATACATGGACAAGATTCCTAAAAACTAAAAATAAAGCCTTTGATCAATTCGAAATATTTAGTAGGAAAATACAAAACCAACTAGGATGTTCTATAGTGTCATTTAGGATGGACCACGGTAGGGAATTTGATAATGAAGTGCAATTTGGAGAGTTTTGTAATGCCAACGGTATTACACATAACTTCTTGGCTCCACGCACTCCACAATCAAATGGCGTGGTAGAAAGGAAAAATAGGACACTACAAGAAATGAGTAGAACCATGTTGAATGAACAATCGTTACCATACAAGTTTTGGTGTAACGCCGTAGATACTTCAACATACATCCTCAACCGAATCCTAATTAGAGCCATCTTAGGTAAAACACCATACGAACTCTTTAGAGGTAGGAAATCTACTCTTGATTACTTTAGGGTGTTTGGAAGCAAGTGCTTCATTTTAAACACCAAAGACTACCTTACTAAGTTTGACCCAAAGTCATACGAAGGTGTCTTTTTAGGTTACTTCCAAAATAGTAAAGCCTACATCATCCTAAAAAAACACACCATAAAAATCAAAGAATCACTCAACGTGACATTCGATGAAACTCCTCCACCCTCTAAGACATTACCCTTGGTGGATGATGACTTAGAGGAAGACGAAGCAATTAGGGATACCAAAAAGAAAAACTTAGAAAATGACATTGAGGATGAAACTTTAAAAATTGACGAAGTAGTCTATATTAAGGAATCTAGGAACCATCCATTAGAAAATGTCATAGGAAACCTTAACCAAATAACCCTTAGGTCACAAGCCCAAAACCAAAGTAACTTATTTTGTTTTATATCAACTATAAAACCTAATAAAGTGAATGAAGCCTTAACGGATGAAAGTTGGATAATCGCTATGCAAGAAGAATTAAATCAATTCGTTGCAAATGATGTTTGGGAGTTAGTAACATAATCTAAGAATATGAAAATCATAGGAACCAAGTAGGTGTATAGGAATAAGCTAGATGAGAACAATGTTGATTCTCGAAATAAGGCTAGGTTAGTCGCCCAAGGTTATAATCAATAAGAGGGCATCGATTATAATGAAACTTATGCCCCAGTTGCTAGATTAGAGTCTATTAGAATATTGTTAGCTTATGCTTACGCCTTAGATTTTAAGCTATTCCAAATGGACGTAAAAAGTGCATTCCTGAACGGTTTGATCAATGAGGATGTATACGTGGCATAACCTTCAAAAAAAAAACCAGAATCTTGTTTAAAAACTCAAGAAAGCCTCTTATATGGTCTTTAACAAGCACCCAAAAGCTTTGGTATGATAGTTTAATAAGCTTTTTTTATTAAACATGAGTACAAAATAGGAATGGTAGATAACACACTTTTTACTAAGAAGAAAAGTTCAAATCTCATCATCGTTCAAATATATGTCGATAACATTATATTCGATTCGACTTGTCAAGACAGGTGTGATGAATTTTCCCAATCATGCTGAAGGTACTAGTTGAGATCGATGGGTGAACTCTAACTTCTTTCTTGATTAATAATAAACAAATAGATAAGATGAAAATTTTCTTTTACTCAATATAATATTTCAAAAAATGCTTATGAATTTGGCTTCAGATGATCCTAAACCAATAAATAACCTCACCATGGTCCTCGGATACTAAACTCACGAAGACGATGAGTATGATGTGGTGGATTTTACCAAGGGTATCGGAGCCATGATAGGTAGTTTGCTCTACCTAATGGCAAGTAGGCCCGATATCATGTTTAGTGTATGCCTTTGTGCACGCTTCCAAGAGGATCCCAAAAACCTCTCATCTTAAAGCGGTTAAACGTATCTTTTGATACATTAAAGGCACTACGCACTTAGGATTATTGGTAATCTATGAGGACGACATAGAAATCTTAGTATATGTCGACCTCTGTAATGCGGGAGATTTACGTGGACCGAAAAAAGAAACTAGCGTATTTGTACATTCATGGTAGGTGGTTTAACACTTCTTGGTTCTCGTAGAACAATCCGCTCTTGCTATATCCACTAACGAAGCCGATTTAGTAAGCGCCAGAGGAGAAAAGGCATGTCAACAAGATTTTGGATGAAACAAGCATCTTATTCAGACTATGGTCATTCGAAACTAGACGATTCTCGATCTGTTTTGTGACCAATATAACAGGCGCGGCATTGAACTTAGCAAAAACTCGGTGCCAAATACTCGAGAACTTAACACATCAAAATTCGTCACCACTTTCTTCATGATAATGTCCAAGAAAGGACATATCTCTATCAAAAAGATTCTTCCGTTGACAATATTCCGACATTCCTTAACCTAAACCCCTTTAAAAAATCAATTTAAAATACGTGAATCGTTTGACTTTCTACGTCTTGGTTTAGGGAATGTTGGAAACACATTCCATGAATCATTTTCTTTTCTTCGTCTCGATTCTTGTCCATGTTCATCTCCGTGTAGATAGGACAACTTAAACACTTCATCCGAAGTACTTTAAGAATTTTTAATTCGCAAAATGCAAATTTTAAACGTCACTCTTCAGTAAAATTTGTCAATAAAATGGAGAGTCTAAAACCCTCTGCTGAGGGCGGCCCCTATATCAAGGGCGGCCCCTTGATTAAATCAGGTGGCCCCTATATCAATATGGGACCGCCACCAGACGAACGGTATGTTTCCTGCATCCCTCTTTTTGTTAAACAAAAAAACAAACACCCCTTCTCCTAAAACCTGCAGCGACGAAACACATACAAAACCCACCAAATCTTAAAATCAAGCACTAAAATAAAATTGAAGATCAAATCAACTCCAATAATCAATCCTAACATCACAAAAGATCATCAATGAATTTAGATCAATCTATTATTCTTTTAATTGTGTTACCAATTTAGGACTATAATAACACAATATATAACTATTATGCTTCCCATAGACATAGGATTTGCATAATTGAGTGTGTTTGTCAAAAAATTTGATATGAACAAAAACCCTAATTTTTTTTAAAATTACCCACGTTAGGAACACCATAAAAATATTTTAATGAATTGTTAATACCCTCTAAAAACGTTTTTGCATTCATGCATAATGATCACATGAATATCATTCGAAATTTGTAATCAATGAGTCGGTTTTGGACATGTTTGGAGGAGCAATGTTGAAATTAAGGAGCCGTTAGGGTTTACATCGATAGGTTGTTTTATTTTAGACTAGAGTTTAATCCAGTTAATCCAATTACGTTTACATATGGCACTCACTTCTAGAGAACGATAGGGTACATGTTTACTTGCTCGACGTACACAATTATAAATTATGGTATTAGTTGTTTTTATTTTGGTGACAATGCATCGTTTTTGATCTCACACTCGAATTTAGATCACCTAAAACCTCATAACTACATCCCAATCATATCAAATGAATTTGATCAACCTCTTCAAATCCACACTAAGCTTCTTGAAAAAATGATATTTATTCATGAGGGCCGGGTTGTAAGTTTAAAACTTTTTGAAAAAATGAAACTACCTCAATGCCAAGTTTAAGTCTATCGGGTTTGAGTATCTTTTGAAAATAAAAGAGCAAATTGTTCCCCGTTTTGTTCTTGAATTTTATAGTCAACTTTAGTTTGACTATAATTCTGAAGGTCACCTTGTTGTTCACTTCGTCATTCAAAATAAATTGTTTTCCTTTCACTCTCGAAGAGTTGGTCATATTCTTCTTGGGAAATCCTTTTTTTTGCAAGGTCATAGTTCGTACTCTGAAAGTGGTCATTGACTACTTGGAGATCACACATTTCCCCAATGGTCATTATCATAACCACTTCTCCTTCCCCATGTTTCATTATAACCATCATTCAAAAACTCCTAGAAATGGCCACATAACTCAGTGTTCGTAATAAGATAAACCATTGATGTTGATGAATAAAAAAAATTTTAAATCATGAAATTCAAAATCCTATAAAGTGTTGGGTCGAGATCATTCGTAAGAATGTATTCTCTCTAGAAGGTCATCGTGATCATGTTCCAGCATGTCTATTTCATATGCTTTATTGCATTGAAACCTCCACAAAATACAATCTAGCATTTTTCATTCTAAAATAAATGGAAATCATTTGAAATTTACCTAAGGTCAATCTACCTTACAGAATGCTATTGATAGATCTGCTTCACCTCATTTCGTGTCATAATTTTTTTACCCGAGTTGTCGGTTATTGTCGATCATCTTGTTGCGATCTCGTCATGCATCCAGATATCATGTTTAGTGTCTGCCTTTGTGCACGCTTCCAAGAGGATCCCAAAACCTTTCATCTTGAAGCGGTTAAGCGTATCTTCCAATACATTAAAGGCACTACGCACTTAGGATTATGGTATCCTAAGGGGACCGGCATAGAAACAGTAGTATATGGCAATCTGATCATGCGAGAGATTATATGGACAGAAAGAGCACCAGCGGTATTTGTACGTTTGTGGGATGTAGTTTAACATCTTGGTTCTTAAAGAAACAAACCGATCTTGCCATATACACTATAAAAAAGCTCTTGTCGACTACGACATTCGACTAGACGACGTCCCGATCATGTGCGACAATAAATGCGCGATTGACCTTAGAAAAACCCGGTGCAACACTCTCGAACTAAACACATCGAAATTTGTCACCATTTTCTTCGTGATAACGTCTAGAAAGGACATATCTACATCCTAAAAGTGTTGTCCATCGACAATATCGCTGACATTCTCACTAAACCCCTTAAACGTGAATCGTTTAACTATCTACGTCTTGGTTTAGGAATGATGGAACACACTCTATAAATCGTTCTTCTTTTCTTCTGTCTTGATTCTAGTTCGTGTTCTACTCTGTGTCGTGACAACTTAATTACTTCATCTGAAGTACTTTAAGCATTTTTTATTCGCGAAATGCAAATTAAAGCGTCACTCCTTCAGTAAATTTTTTGTCAAAAATCAAGTCTAAAACCCTCTGCTGAGGGCGGCCTCCATATCAAGGGCATCCCCTTGTTAAATTAGATAGCCCCCATATCGATATGGGACCGCCACCAGACGAATAATATGTCTGCATCCTTCTTTTTGTTAAATAGAAAAATAAACACCCCCTTCTCCTAAAACCTACAACGACGAAACAAATACAAAACCCACCAAATCGTAAAATCAACCACTAAAACACAAATTGAAGATCAAATCAACTCCAATAATCAATCCTAACATCACGAAGATCATCAATTGTATGTCATTTCATCTATTTTTTTCAAATTTATGTCTAGGGTTCATGTTGAACAAAAATTCAAAATTGGAGATTTCTCATTTTTCTATTATTTGTTTGCAATTAGGACTATAATAACACAATGTATAACTATTATGCTTCCCGTAGACATATGATTTGCATAATTGAGTGTGTTTGCCAAACTTTTTAATATGAACAAAAACCCTAATTTTTTTGAAATTACTCACATTAGGAACACCATAAAAATATTTTAATGCATTGTTAATACCCTCTAAAAACGGTTTTGCATTCATGCATAATGATCTCATGAATATCATTCGAAATACTTAATCAATGAATATTTTCGACATGTTTAGATGAGCAAAATTGGATTAAATAGCGTTTGGGTTAACTCATAGGTTTTTATTTTAGAGTCGAGTTAACTGTTACTCCACATTCGTTACATATAGACACACACTAGGCATGAGTACATGTTAACATTGTGAGTACTCAATAATAAAATATGGTATTGGTTGTTTTTATTTAGGTGACAATGCCTCGTATCACCGGATTGGATCACCAAAACACTCGTATCTACATCCCAATCATATCTAATGAATTTGATCAACCTCTTTAAAACACACTTAAACTTCTTGAAACATTGAGATTTTCATGAGGGTTGGGTTGTAAGTCAAAAGTTTGAAAATATGAACTACCTCAATACCAAGTTTGAGTCTATCGGGTTTGAGTGTCTTTTGAAAATAAAAGAGCAAATTATTCCCCGTTTTATTCTTGAATTTTATAGTCAACTTGAGTTTGACTATAATTCTGAAAGTCGCTTTGTTGTTCACTTCGTCATTCAAAATAAATCGTTTTCCTTCACTCTCAAAGAGTTTGGTCATATTTTGGGGATTCCTTTTGAAGGTCATTGTTCGTACCCTGACAAGTGGTCACTTGACTACTTTGAGATCAGTACTCCCATCAAATGTCATTATCAAACCACTCCTCCTTCCCCAAGTGTTATTAAAACCCTCATTCAAACTCCTCGACAAGGCGACATAACTCGTGTTCGTAATAAGAAAACCATTGATGTTGATGAAAACAAAATTTTAAATCGTGAAATTAAAAAGCATATGAAGTCTTGGGTCGAGATCATTCGTGAGAATGTATTCTGTCTAGTAGGTTATTGTGATCATGTTCTGGCATGTCTGTGTCATATTATTTATTACATTGAAACCTCCACAAAGTACAATCTATCATTTTTCATTCTAAAACGAATGGAAAGCATTTGAAATTTACCTAAGGTCAATCTACCTTACGGAATGCTATTGACTAGATTGTTCACCCATACCGTGTCTAATTTTCCTGAGTTGTCGGATGATCGCTACATCTTGTGCGATCGTACCATGCATCCCCTCGCTCCTCATTATGAGCGAAAGACGCGATCGGATCGTGGCACAAAAAGATGTCATCAATCCAATCCTGGCTCATCTTCCAACGTCCTTGATCATTCATCATCATCTCATCATGTGAATGAAAATGATGAAGAATCTTCTCAATCCAATACTCCTTCACCATCTCAACTTATCAATTCTTTGCCAAATATTGTTCATAGAGTCTTTGAAAACCCACCTCATGAAAATCAAACAATTCACACAGACCAAACCGAAATTCTAAACCAACAAAATCAATATCGTGATGAGCACCGAAAAGGGTTAAGGTCAATTGGAAGAGCTCTAAAGAACGCGATGAGGGGTATCAAGAAGTGAAGAAACTTGAAGAAATATTAAAAACTTATTATTATTACTATCTTCTATTTCACTAAATACCTTATATCTTGATACTTGGTTTCATGAATTTATTATTACTATGATTTAGGCTAGTAGGAAGGCAATGAAATTTGCCTTGGATGATCTTTCAATTTTATCATCCAACACTATATTTGCATGATATTTGAACTATTAGACTATGTAAAATTGCCATGCATGTTTAGACATTTATGCCTACCTAATTGCTCATTAAATTCTACTTTGATTTAAACTAGTTCTATTATATCTAGTTGCCCAAGTTAGAATTAGTTGATTCTTGAGTATTATGAGTTGCTACATCTTTTTGTCTCAAGCCATTCTTTTCTGCACTTAAGAGACAAAGTTAGGTAAACTAGGAAAAATTTGTCAATCCCAGAAAACGGCCCCCAAAAATAGGTGGCGGACCCCTAATATATTTGGGACCGCCCTATCATTGTGGGACCGCCGACAGGAGGGTGATGAGGTGTCATTTTATACACTTTTTTGAGATCGTTTAACCCTCGAAATCGTGCATTTATGCCCAAAATAGGCACTTAATCATTCTTTTTCAGGTATTTAGCATTTGGAAGGCATTTGGAGGAAATACACGTGACTTAGGCTCATTTCGAAAAGAAACAGACAAGACTACGGACCTACACCAAAATCTCTTTAAGATTATGCTTACTGAGCATGGAGACAGCGTCACAAGCATAAAACGACGCCGTCATGATTTATGAAGCGACTAAGTCAGTACATTGGTGACACCGTCAGTAGATGGATGACCTAAAGGAACTCTAGAAGATTCGGTGTCACGAGATTAAGAATACCATTTAACGCGCGCGTGAAGTACCAGATATTGTTTTGATCATAACTCCTTCATACGAACTCGGATTTTGACGATTCAACAGCCCACGCGTTCTGATTGAACTCTAAATACGTTATAAGGATAATATTAATAATAGTAATAAGTATTCCATAAGGATTTTATAAAATTACTTTTATCCAACATAAAATTTCAAAAACCTTTCCGAGTCGTATCCCGGCGAGGTGTGAATTGAAAATCACGTAAGTTCGTGATCGCATGATTTGAATGATTTTAAAAGATTTTGATTTTGGTTTCTATAACTACTAATGAAAATACAAATAACACATAAAAGCAAGTAAAAACAAGTAAATAATTAAAGCATTTAAGAAATTAAGCATAAAACGATAACTAGAAATTAAAAACGTGACATTTAAACAAGTAGTTCAAATTTTAACCCTACAAACTCAAATTTAATTTTTATAAATCCTAATTGACTAAAATAATTTTCTAGAAAAAGAATTATATTTTTTTATTTTTATTTTATTTATTATTAATTAAAAACGAATTTAATCTAAATAAATGATTAAAAATAGTAAACTATTTTAAAAATTCTGAAAAAATTATAGAAAATACTTTGAACAGTTACTAACCTAAGAAAATTAAGAACTTAAAATAAGCTAAACGAATAAGCTGCTAAATAAGCATTGATAAGCTGATAAGCTAAACCTAAAAACAACCTTATAAGAATTGTGGCCCAAGGGTCTTATGAAAAAGACCCAATGGCGCAGTGGTAGTGTGTGTGTGTTGTGAAGGGGAGGTCTCAGGTTCGATCCCTGAGACTGTCCCTTTTTGCACTATTTTTATTTTTGAGATTTTTTTGGAAGAACTTACAAAACATGTTAGAATAAGCTATTTTAACAAATGGACTTATATATAAAACTCATTAATAAGCTCAGAAAAAGCAGTTGAAAATGACAGGTTAGCTTTAAAAAAACTTAAATTCCAAACTGTTATAAGCTAAATGACTTGATAAGCTAAGAAAAGCTAGAACAAAACCCCAAATAAGCTAAAATACCCTAAACTAGACTTTAATAACCATATCTAAACAGAAAATAAGCATTCTAAATAAATTGAATAAGCTAAAAATCAAATGAGCAGTTTAGGCAATAAAAGAACTAAAGGGCTAAAAGGCAAATTGCAGCCCTAAAAATAAGCTAGTATAAGCTGTTTTAAGCCTCCAAAAAGCCCAAACAGATTTAGCTCATAAGCCAAATAGCTTGTGCCTTAAATTTCAGATTCTAAAACAACCTATAGCTAACTTAAATTTAGGATTGAAAATGCCTAAAACCTTAACTAGAAGTTGCATACCAAAAACAGTTTTGACCCAAAACCAATTAAACCAATGAAACAATGCTATAACCTAAACTACCAGATTTAAACCATGAATACAAAACCATTTTGATCATTTTGAGCATAATTCAACATTTCTAAGATTCAAATCTAAAAATCAACAGTTTTAACTTCTAAAATCTAGCAGACTTGAACATTTGTTAATCTAAACCATAAAATTCAATAAAATCTTTCAAAACTTGCAAACACTTGATCTAAAACTGATTTATGACTAATCCAAAGTGAATTTTAAAACACAAGAGTGCACTAACAGTTTTAACTTGTGGTTAAAACTGTTAAGCCAAACACTCCTTTAAAATCCTTAAACTCAATTTAACAAAGCAATAGATCTTTAAAAACTATTAGACTTAAAAATAGATTAAGCACCAACAATATTAAGCATGATTAAGCATTAAGAACACACAAATAAGCTCACACATCATAAGTAGTTTTTAGACTAAATCAAGAAATTTTGCATGAAGATCAATTAAAAGTCATAAAAGCTAAATCATAAGCATAAAAAGCATTTGAAAAGACAAATTAAGCATTAATAAGCAAAAGTAAACAGAAAATAAACAAAAATAAGCAATGGAACAATAATTGAGCAGTAAAGTAAAATGATGAACTTACAACTGCCCTTGCACAAACAAGGCTAATCAGGCTCACAAAGCTTATTTACAAAAGCTCTAGCTTCTTAAAGATAAGCTGGTGGGGTCCATAAGCCCATCCAGATCTGGCTTATCATCCAATTATTAAACTGAGGTATTTTAGGGGAGGTTTTAAGTGATAAACAAACCCAGTTAAGCTTTTAAAGGCTTAACTGAGTATTAGCAAGCTTATGTAATAATTCAGAGCTTATAAGAACTTATTAAGAGCTTATGATCAAATTGAACAAAATTGCATTAAGGTAAAGCTTGAATTAAAAAACAAATTAAAATGAAACTGCCTTTTATTGAAAATTAAAGTGATTACAATGCTTTTAAAAGTAAATTACAAGAAATTAAACAATAAGCTACTTTTTTTTTTTTTTTTACGCTTACTAAGAACTTGAATTAAGCTAAAATCCTACACGTCTTGCTCTGTGTGTGAAAGCCTCCTTTTATAGTGCTAGGCAGAAGGTTCTAGGAGCATAGGTGCATCCTAGAGCTCAAATCCTAACCCTTTATTCCATCCAACTCTTCCTGAGCATAAGGCGTAGGTGAATGGGTGGATTTTACCCTGCGTGTGAAAGGTGTAAAAAATGGAGGGAAAGAATGAAGGTAAATAGTAACATTTGACCAGGAAGTTATAAGGTGGACTCCTTTGACTAGGTTTTGGTGTTAGGCTTGGTTAATGGTTTTGGGCTAGGATAAGGATTATAGGTTTAATGGATTTAACAAAAGTTATGTTACGGACTAATGGTGTAATTGGTTAGGACTGATGGTGTTAGTCCCCAAGGACTAACTTTGTAACAGTTTTTAGTGTATTTTAGGGTTAAAGGATTAACAAGATTGGATTTGGTTAAGACTTAAGATAAATTCGTCTTCGGCTTTGATTTCTCGTACTCTTTCCATTCCCGTGCTCGGTTTTGTCTGTTTTGCTTCATTTTTGTCCTTTTGTGCAATATCCGTTACCTGCAAGACACAATTCACAATACAAACGAATACAATGCATTTTTCTGTATTTATTGGTCATTATTGGTATTTTTAGCTCGTTTTATTAGGTAAAAGGTATGTGTATTTAAGCACATACCAAAATCCCCCAGACTAAGCTATTGTCGTGTCCTCACGCAATGTCATAAACACACTTAGAAAACCAAAAATTTTCAACCCCCTTAGACTAATTACTAAGAAAAGTAGCTAAGTGTTTATCTAAGGGGATTAAGAAATTACTAGTTTTGAAAATCCCCCTGTTTAACCATTTTTATGCAATTATTATTATCATTCATACATATCATAACTTTACGGAACAAGAAACAATTAAAGGATAAATTCATCGTCCTTGATTTTTCACCTGCCCCAAACTAAGCTTAAAAACGGAATCATTGTTAAATACAAGTTAAGATGCTAACACTACTCATAAATGCTAATTGTGGATGCATAGCTACTTTCCGCTCCCTTATTTCCTAAATCCTCTAAAGATTTTATTATTATTATTTGTGACAAATAAGTTAATGTCTTATTCATATAAAGTAAACCCGGTTTAGACCAAAATTAGTTTGAAATCATTTCCTAAAGAGACGATATGGTGAGAATAAGGTCCACATTAAGGTTCTAATTTCGCACGATTTAGGGGTTATCCTATTTAGATAACCTCGGATTTGAAATTTGGCTTTATTTTTATCAACATTATTAAACCTTGGTCCTTTAAACAACTACCACATCGGTATGCGAGCCGACCATGGTCCAGGAGTCTTATTTCGACCTCGGTGATCCTCGACCTTTTAGAAGGCTGCAACATCGGTTGTGAGCCGGCAAGATGCAGCAAACTTTTATCAGTCTCGGATTATTACTATGTGCCTTATTTAGAAGACTGCCACATCGGTTGTGAGCCGGCAAGAGGCAGTAAAATCTTTTATCATGCCCCACAATTTTTATTTTTTTTCTACCTCCACCCTTTAAACGACTACCACATCGGTTGTGAGCCGGCAAGAGGTAGTGGTCTTATTTCGGCTTCGGTTTATTACATAACATTATTATTATTATTAGCCAAATTTCAAGTCCTGTGGTCTTTTAACTACCTAGACAACGGTAGCGAGCCGTCAGGAATCGGTAGCCTATTTCCCCACAACACTGACAAAACCTCGATGTGTACCTTACTTTAATCAGAAGGAATCTCTATGAAGTGATCTAAACTAAGAATCGCATAAACCTAAAGTAACTTTATTTATTCAACAATTATATAACGTTTATTAAGCTAATGGGAGCAAAAAGCCACAATTAACCTTTATGAGCTTAAAGTGGAATACCAATACGTTATGATGTAGCATCTAAAACTTATATTAACTCTATCGATTTCTCGTTCTTGCAAATTTAATATCTTTAATATAAAAAGATCCGTGGAATGCATTAGGTCTAATAAAAACAAGCTTTGCATATTTAAAGTCTATCATGGAAACTTGCAAACACTTGGCTTTTTCAAGCAAGAATTCGCGTTTTAAAGCTTCTTGTATAAAAGACTAGCAAAAGCTTAGATTTATATAAGTTAAGGGGCAAGCTAGAACGCAACATGATCGATCAAGTAAAAATTTATTCCTTAAAAGACAAAACATTTATGTTCAATACAACTGTTATTTTATTTTTGTAAAATTTTTTTAATTTGGCATATTTTTCACATATTTTGGTGGAAAAAACGGGTGGTTACGTGAAGATCAGGCAAATGCAAGTAAGATTCAAAATCGTAAAGATTTCCCCCCATATCTAGAACCAACATTGTCCTCAATGTGAGATGTCTCCCATACTAATTTCAAGGCATAATTCCAATTTATTAAGGCGTCTCTACGCAAATCTGAAGCCGTGTATTAATTATGCTATTAGATAAACGTGTTAATTCAATAAAGATCTGGGTCATCGGATTCCCATATATAAGCATGTCAAGGATTGAAGAAATCGAGGGACGATGGACAAAACCTTCGAGCACGAGAGCACTTCAAAATCAGAGGCATTTCCTGGGCATAATACTTAAAACACAGAATCACGTGATTGGGAACGAGGCCAAGTCCTCCTCACTCTCTAATATTCATTATTATTATATAATATACTAATTCTTTAAGGATACCGCATGGTTGCACCGCGAAGACGCCTTGTTTTTGTTAACAGAGTAAACGAGCCTGACCCGACCCCGACTTTTTAATAGTCCATGGGAAAGTTTGGAGTTCCGGAGGACAACCATACGGTGGTTTGTCCCCTCACAAAAATAATGTTTTTCAGTCTATGACCATCGCCTTGAAGTTTGGTCCGTCGGTTTGAGATAACTCGACGGTACCATAAGGGAAAACTTGAGCAATGGTGAATGGTCCGGTCCAACGGGTTTTAAGCTTGCCTGAGAAAATCTTTAATCGAGAATTGAAGAGAAGAACTCGATCACCAACGTTGAAAACGCGGTTTTTAATCTTGGAGTCATGAATCTTCTTCGTTTTCTCTTGTTGATTAAAGAATTCTCGTAAGCTTGATCCCGGAGTTCATTTAATTTATTCATTTGAACTTTCCGGTAATCACCCGCGGTCTTAAGGTAAAAAATTACAATAGTTTTCAAGGCCAATAGGCCTTGTGTTCAAGCTTGATAGGAAGATGGCAACGGCCTTTCTGTACACGAGCTTATAAGGAGTGCACCCAATGGGTGTCTTGAATGCGGTACAGAAAGCCCCATAATGCATCATCTAACTTATTAACGGACGATGAAGCACGGTTTTCACCTACGGTCCTTTCTATAATACGTTTTAAACATTAATTTGAACCTCCATTGTTTCTCTGTTTGTGGATGTTAGCTGATAGCAAGATGATGAGTAACTCCATTACTTAAGCATAAGTTTGCTATAGTTGATCATTACAAAAATAGGGTCGCGATCACTAATTATAGCACAAGGAGTTCCAAATCGGGCAAAAAGAGATTTCAAAAATTTAACAACAACTCGAGCATCATTAGTGGGGAGTTTTGCTTTTGCTTCAACCCATTTAGACAAGTAGTCGGACGAGTCTACGAGAATGGATTTGTTCCCTCAATAAGACGGGTACGGTCCAATAAAATCACGATTGCCCCATACGTCAAAGATCTCGGTAAACTTGAATTGCAGTTTGAGGCTTTTAATCAGCGTTGGCGAGTTTTTGCCTTGATGTTGAACACGCGTTACACCATGTGACCAATGTAATGGGCATCTTCGGTATAATAGTAGGCCAATAGAAACCGGAATCAAGACTTTTTTAGCAGTGGGATGTGTAGTTGGCACAATGTTGGCCTACAGTGGGTCCATTATGTAAGCCAGTTGGATTATCAACGGCTCTTTGGCATGATACCACATCGCCTAAATTTTTGATTCCGCACAATTCTTAAACAAGTTAAGGGTCGTCCCTAAAATATGTTACATCCTTAAATATTTTTTCTTTTGTTGGGACGGGACGCCCTTCACAATAAAATTCACACCCATGGTAATTTGCAATGTCGGCAAACATTGGGGGTCACTCGAAATCACACGATGAGGTAACCTTCCTAAGTGTCTCGAGAGGAAATGTTTCTGTAAATTCCTTTTATCAAGAAATCACCTTTGATGGGGATTTTCTAGTCTTGATAAATGTTCGGCCGCGAGATTCTTCGCTCCTTTTTTATCACGAATAATAACATCGAATTCTTGGAGTAGCAGAATCCACCAGAGCAATATCGGCTTAGCATCTTGCTTAGCAAGAAGATACTTAAGAGCCGAGTGGTCTGTATACACTTTAGTCTTTGATAAGACTAAGTAGGCCGAAATTTCTCAAAGCATACACTCGGCTAATAATTATTTCTACGTCTAGTGTTAATGTGCTTGAGCATCCGTCATGAGTCTTATTAGAATTGTGTATAGGCAGGAAATGTTATTGGTCTTATGTTGCCCCAAGACTGCACCTACCGCGTAATCACTAGCATCGCACATAATTTCAAATGGTAGGTCCTAATCGGGGGCAACCTTATTCGGGCTTCGGTTAACTTTTTCTTAGCATATTTATGCTTCAATCATTAATGCGAGAAAAACAAACGGGGTTTCTTTTTTAGAAGATGGGTCATTTGGCAGGCGATTTTAGAAATAATTTGAATAAATCGACGATGAACCGGCGTAACCTAAAAAACTTAGAACGCTTTGGACGGAAGTGGATGAGGGAGTTTAGCTATAATAAACTTTTGCTTTGTTGACCTCAATCACGGACTCTTGAATCTTATGTCCATAGATCATGCTTCTTCTACCTTAAAAGGGCATTTTATCCCAATTTATAACTAAATTAGTGTTTCGCACCATTTAGCATTTTGTATAAATGGGAGATGCATGACGAGAAAGAATCTCCGAAGAACGAGAATTCTTCCATGAAGACCACTCTGATTGTTTCCTTCGGTCATGTAGTGGAAAATGGCCATCATGCACATTTGGAACCATGTCCGGAGCATTACATAAACCAAAAGGCATACGTCGGTAGGCAAACGTCCCATAAGTGCAAGTGAAGGTGGTCTTATCTTGGTCTTTCAGGTCAATAGGTATTTGAAAATATCCCGAAAAACCATCTAGAAAACAATAGTATTCATTTCCCGTGAGTCGTTCGAGCATTTGGTCAATAAAAGGCAATGGGAAATGATCTTTACGTGTTGGCATCATAAGCTTTAGTAATCTTTACAACACGCATCCTATAACTAGTCTCGTAGGAATCAACTCATTATCTTCATTCGTCAACAACGGTCATACCCCCTTCTTAGGCACACAATGAACGGGGCTCACCCACGGACTATCGAAGATAGGGTAAATCAATCCGGCATCAAGAAGTTTGATAACTTCCTTTTTGATAACCTCATGAATTTTTGGATTTACCCTTCTTTGATGTTGAACCGTCTTTCATTAAGATCTTGTGAGTACAAAAACTAGGGTCAGATACCCTTTAATGTCAGATGATTTTCAATTCGATGGTCATTTGTGTGACTAAGTTCCTTTAAAAGGGCGGCTTTTTCTTCATCTTTTAAATCCTTAGGAAATTATAACGGGCATTTTTAGGTTCATCTATAATCGATATTCAAGATGAAGACGGTAAATCCTGAGCTCGAGCTCGTGAGGATCCATAGATTAGAGATTTAATCATTTTAAGTTCCTCAAAATGAAGATTCCTTCGGAGGGAGAGGAAGAAATAGATCAACATTTAATAACTTTCTAGAAGTAGAAGAAGGTCTCCCTCCAGATCAAAGTCGGCATCATCAATTCTCAGTGGAATTGAATCATTTGTAAGACAAAGACTTCGATTTATTCCAAAAATGAATGTCGCCTACTTCAAAGGAGTGAGAGAAGGGAAAGAAGCAAGAAAGGATAGGATCTAAGACGGAGTGGGATTAGCAACTTTTAAAACTATCTGAAAATCCGAGAACTTCTTGAGCATTACTAATCACATGGATACGTCGATTGACATCGTATTCAAAGTAACGATTAATAATTATTGTAGGGAGTTTCTCGATTTGACCAGCTTTATATACAGTTAATGGCTTCATCATTAAATTGAAGAGTATTTCTTCACCGTTAACATCAATTATAAACGCTCGAACCAGTCCTTAGAAAAGGTCTCCAAGATATGAGAGGACCCGAGGTCTGCAATCGTAATCAACGACTATGAAATCAGCCGGATAATGGAACTTCCCCACTTTAACGAAGACATCTTCGGCGACACCTTTTGGTCGAGTAATTGATCGGTCCACAAGCTCGAGAGTCATTCGAGTGGAGGTAAGTTCAGGAAGAGAAAACTTTTTCCATACGGAAAAAAGAATAAGATGATGGTTGCAGCCAAGATCGGCAAAGGTCGGCATTCAACCATTGCCTGAAAATTCACACTGGTATAGAAATTGGCCGGGAGTCTCAAGTTTTTCGGGCAACTTTTTTAGGATAACCACCGAACAATTCTCATTCACCGGTGTTTTGACTAAGTCAAATAATTTTTCTTTGTTATTTAGGAGACTTTTAAACATTGAAGCAAATTTTGGGCATGATGAAGAAGGGCATCCGCGAAAACTAAGCTCGAAATGTTATTTCCCTCAAGATTTCAATCAAATTTTTGAAGCTAGAATATGCATCTTTTTCAAGGGAAGGGGAAAAAAAACTTTTATTTGTTGGCTCGTAATAGGATAAGGTTTAAACGGGTTTAGCTTATGGGCGGCTCATTTATTTTTGGCTTATTCGGTTTAGAGCTTATTTGTTTCGGCTTATATTGCGAGCTTATGGCTTATTATTTTTGGCTTGTATATGCGAGCTTATAGCTTATTGAATTCGGCTTATATATTGGGCTTATGGCTTTGTGGGTTTTGGCTTATATAATGGGCTTATGGTTTAATGGACTTTGGTCCATTTGAATTATTATATGGACTTATATATTTTCATGGTATTGGGCTTAAGTTTAGGCTTCGGCCAATAAAGAATAAATATATTGATTTTGAAAACTAACGGACTAAGTAAAATTCCTTAACGGGCCATGAGGCCCAATGACTAATAAAAAGGACTAATGGACTCAACTAGAAGCTAAAATAACCATGTGGGATTTGTCAAATAGTAGTGGGTTGACATTTAGGCTTTTAGGTCTAATGAAGGAGAATTTGATTGTTGGATAACTAAAACGAATGAATAGATTTATAAAAACTTACGGAAATGGAAAATGGTCAACGCGGTTGGTTATGGACATTGCTTGATTAAACGCTTTGAAATGTTAGGACTTAGTCAGAAACTTATTAAAGTCATTGAAATATAAGGTTTGAAAACCTTGTAGGTCTTTTATAAACGAACGGGTCATGTCAAAATTTTGTGGAAATGAAACACTTAGAAAATGTTTTGAAATGAATACTTGTGCAACCGACTAAAAGACTAAAACTGACTTTTGTAAGCATAAAGTGATGAGATTAAACGATTTAATCCCAAATATAAAAGACGAAATAATAATAAAATACTATTTTATTTAAAGTATTTGTATTATATATATAATAAGTATATATATGTATATACGTACTTATATGTATCGTATCGACTTCGAGATGCTAATTCATTTATTTTGATCTTTGAATTCTCGCGTTTTTCTTGTCAGATTTTCTTAGGCCGTTTGGTCAGTTGTTTTCGTTTTCATTATTGGCTATGTTCTGAGTATTCTGTGTCGATGTCACACTTAGCCCAAGTGCATTGAGTCGTTTTGCCTAACCACCACACAACCATGTTTTTGGATAAAGGTTTTGAAACAAGGGTAAAGGTTTTATAATACGGATACGAATTTGGAAATAAGGATAAAGGTTTTGCGAAATGGATAAGGATTTCCTGTGAGTAAAAGACGAACGCTTGTACAATAAGATAACTTTATACAAATATTTATGAGGTAAAATTTATGTTAGGTCGTGGCCGGGAACTGCTGAGTGTGCGTTAAGATTATTTGTGCGTTGATTATTATGATTTGTGCGGTTGCTATCTGTTGCTATTGAGGTGAGTTCTCGTAGCCCCACTTTTTATGGTTTTTCCGTTGGGGGAAAATGATACTCAAATGTGTTTTGAACTGTTTTCTGAACTGTGCGAAACGTGGTTTTATTTTTAGGACAATTTATGTGCTTATGACTGCTATGTGAATATGTGTAATGTGATTTTACTTTCATGTACTGTGTTTGGCATGGCAAGTGTTGTGTTCTTCACCCTAATTTGCTCCAACTGGTAGGATTCATGTGTGGTATGTCATCGGGGTTGCAACCCTAAGAGCGTTGGTACGCGCTGGTAATAAAACTAGCGGGGATGCTAGGTGTTGGTACATGATTAGCGAGGATGCTAAGTCATAGGTTTGGTTTGCATATATTCGCTTTCATATAGCACAATTGTCCAACCGTATGAGATATTGGCACAACGATTGGGTTTTAAGTCAAAACCTACGAGCTCACCAACATTAATGTTGACATTTTCAAGTATCATTTTTAGGTGTCTTGTTAACAAATAAAAAAAGAAAAATATTTTTGTAACCGATAATCGAACAAGTGTAAGGTAGCTCTTTAGAAAACGCACAAAGAAGCGGAGGAGCGGGTAAGCGCGAAGCGTTTTAAAAACCTTCTCCTTTCGGGTCGAAGTTCGTAGGATCAACCCTCCTTAAACCTCTCTTAAAGTTTGTAATCTAAAAGTGAGCCGATTTCACAAGTGACACAACGGTTGTTTTTGTTGTTTTACAATTTTTTTGGTTTTTGAAATACTTTAGGAAAAGTATTTTTGATTTTTCTAATAAATCTACGAAAATAAATCGAGAAAAATAAAATATTTTTGTATTTTTTAGTTTTTTATATAAAAGAAAATAATAAAATGATAACTTCACGAGGAAGGGTCTTCAAAACACTAATCTTCAAGCTTCAACGCGATATTCGATACACACTTCCCCGGCAGCGGCGCCAAAAATTGATTGGTCTCCAAATACGTATATAAGGATAATATCAATAATAGTATAGTAATAAGTATTCCGTAAGGATTTAAGAAGATTACTTTTATCCAAAGTAAAATTCAAAACCTTCCCGAGTCGTATCCCGACGAAGTGTGAATTGAGAATCGGTTAAGTTCGTGATCGCGTGCTTTGAACGATTTCAAGGATTTTGATTTTGGATTTTATTTCTACAACTAACATGCAAAAACAAATAAAGGCAAGCTAAAAACGAAAGCAATTAAGATTAAAGCACAAAAATAATAACGGGAATCTAAAAACGCGACTTACTACCTAAACTATTAAAATTTAACCTTAAAACTATTTTTTTTATTTTTTATAAATCCTAAATGATTAAAAATAATTTTAGAAAAAAGAATTATATTTTTTTGATTTTTATTTTATTTATTATGAATTAAAAACTATTTTAATCAAGAAAATTGATTAAACATACTAAACTAATTCTAAAAGTTCTAGAAAAATTATGAAAAATGCTTTAGACTATGTAGAATCTATGAAAAATAAAAACTGGACAATTAGCTGAAGAAATAAGCAGAAAATAAGCAAAGAAGCACGAATAAGCAAAACTAAAAAAGTGACTATAAGAATTAAATGGCACACATCTATAAACGAAAAAGACCCAAGGGTAGTTGGTAGTGAGTGTGTGTGTTGAGGTGTTGGTGTTATAAAGGAGAGGTCACAAGTTCGACCCCTGTGACCTTTCTTTTTTTTTAAACATTTTTTTATATATTTTTCTTTTTGAAAAAGCTTTATACCACTTAAATAAGCAACTTTTGTGAAATGACTTTTTCTAAAAACTACTAATAAGCTAGATTAAGCCGATTTAAAGTGACAGAATGGCTATTATAAAAAGCTAAACTGTTTGGCATTCAAAGACTTAATAAGCTAAAAAGAGAACTGAAAAGCTAAAAACATTTATAACCCTAGACCTAATAAGCACTCAGAACTAGAAATAAGCTAAACAAATAAGTTGGAAAGCAAGCTAAAGGAATTAAGACAGTTAACTTAAAAAGAAACAACTAAAAGGACCTATGACTACCTTTTAAACTAAACTTAAGGACTAATAAGCAAAATCATTAAGCTAAAAATTAAAAATAGACAAAGACCTACATAATAATAGCTCAAATAACCAGGAATTAAGCACTTAAGTTTGGAACATAAGCTAAAAAGAATGAAATGCAAATGTTAGACTACACACTTGTTATTTTTGGCTTTTTGACACTTTTTAAGCTTAAATTTAGAACTTAATAAGCACTTGACATAAGCTGAGACCTAAAAACAGATAAAGTTTAGCTTCCAAAGAAAACATAAAAAGAAAATTTAAGAAAATTAGAGTATTAAATAAGCTAGAAAAAGCAATTGAAAATTGACAGTTTAACTAAACTATTTTGTTGGATTTTTTTGAAGTCTGAAAAATGACAAAGTGCAGCCTTAGTTTTAAGCTAGTAAAAGCTAGTGCAAAAACTCAAAAGCTAAAAACAGACCTTAAACTAATTTAAAACTAATTTATACTTTCAAAATTAGACCTTAAAACTAATTTAAGCTTATCTAAATTTGCTTATGAAAATGAGACTTTTAAAGCTTGAAAAATGAAACTTTAGACAGATAAAAACCAAAGAACAATTGCACACTATTATTAACAACTTTCTACTGCATTATAGACTCTAAACAAGCATGGAATTGACAACAAATAACACTTAATCAGATCAAACCAAATAAGCTAGATTATAAGATAAAACTACCATAGATTTAAACCATGGTTACAACCAACCTAAACTTGAATTTTAGACTTTAAAATCTTGTGAAAACTAACTTAAGGACTAATTTAAGGCTTGATAAAGTTGATTTAAATGACAAAAGAGACTAGGCAGTACTAACATATGTTAGTACTGCTAGTGCCAAACACCCCTTTAAGCTTTGTATTTCCATTTTAAACTATAAAAGGTTGAAATAAGCTCAGATTTATAAAAACAGATAGAGTATTAAGCAAATAAAAGACAATTAAGCATAAACTAAAGACAAATAAGAACTTAATAATAAGCTAAACTCAAAAGCTATAATAACTAGAAATAAGGACAATTTATAAGAAAATGCAAATTTAGACTAATTTAAGCTAACAACTGAACACATTAAGCTATAATAGAACTGAATAAGCAAAACTAAACATCAATAAGCAAGCTATAAGCACAGGATAAGCAGTAATAAGCTAAACAGAAAATAAGCTATAAAGAAGAGAAAATCAAAAGTGTAGCTTGATCCTAGCTCAAACAAGGATCAAATACTGCTCTCAGAGCTATTTTACAAGCTCCAGCTTATCATAGATAAGCTGGTAGTGTCCATAAGCCCATCCATGTTTGGCTTATCATCCAATAAGCTGAGGTAATTTAAGGGAGAGAGATTTGAGATGAATATCTAAACTCAGTTAAGCTTTTGAAGGCTTAACTGAGTATAAGCTAGCTTAAGTAGTATTTGAGAGCTTATAGAGCTTATTAGATTAAAATTGAGCTTATTCAAACCATAAGTGCAATAAGTAAAAACATGAATAGAACTTGAATTAAACTAAACAGGATTTTATTGATGTTCAAAAGCGAGTAGAAGCTTTTTAAAAAGGAAATACATCAAATTAAGGACAATAAGCTAAAAATGAAAACAATAAGCTAAAATACCACTAACTTAAGCTAAAATCCTACACGCCTCAATCTGTGTGTGGAGGTCTCCTTTTATAGGTGAGAGGAGAACCTTCTAGCCTTCTAGGACGCTCCTCATCAATGCAATTCCCAATCCCTCAATCAAACCAAGCCTCAAGAATCCACATCTTTTAAGCCGGTTGGATCATGTGCACTGTCACAATAGCCTATCAATTTGCTGAGATTGCCAGCGTGCTAATGAGAGTGCAGCGTGTCAAAACATTCTTCTAGAAGGACTTTGATGCGTGTGTGTGGATTGAATTATCCTATGTGTGGTGAAAGTGAAAATGGTGGTAACAGGGAGAAGGATAAATAGTGAAATTGACTTGTGTTTATAACTTTGGGTTGACCGGGTATGGGATTGGGCTTTGACTTGGTATAGTTGGGTTGGGTTAAGGTTATAGTTAATGGTTAACGGAGTTTTATGTATGTTTAAGGTAAGGACTAAAGGTGTAATTGGTTTGAATGATTGTCAGGCCCCAAGGCAACTTTGTACAGTTTTAGGGTATTTAAGGTTAAAGGAATAACGGGAATTGATTTGGTTAAACTTAAATACAATTTCGCCTTCGGCTTCGTCTTTTCAGACTTTTTTCATTCTCGTGCTCTGTTTTGTCCGTTTTGCTTTGTTTTTGTCCTTTTATTGAATATCCGTTACCTGCAAGACACAATTGACAAAACACACATATACACTGCATTTTTCTTGTGTTTTTGGTCATTATTGGTCTTTTTAGCTCGTTTAATTAGGTAAAAGATATGTGTATTTAAAGACATACCAAAATCCCCCATACTATGCTATTGTCGTGTCCTCACGCAATGTCATAAACACACTTAGAAAACTTAAAAATTTTTTTTTATATTTCCCCCCAACCCCCCCCTTCGAACTAATTTACCGACAGAAATTAGCATGTTCATCTAAGGGAATTAAGAAATCATTAGTTTTGAAAAGCCCCCCGTTTTACCATTTTTATGCATTTATTATTATCATTCATATATAACTTCATGGAACAAGAAACACTAAAAGGATAAAGCCCCCTTGATTTTTCACCCACCCCAAACCAAGCTTAAAAACAAAATCATTGTTAAATACAAGTTAAGATGCTAACACTACTCATAGATGCTAATTGTGGATGCATAGCTATTTTCTGCTCCCTTATTCCTAAATCTTTAAAGATTTTATTTTTATCATTATTGGTGACAAATAAATTAATGTCTTATTCATATAAAGTAAACCCGGTTTAGACCATAATTAGTTTGAATCCTTTCCTAAAGAACCATGTGGTGAGAAAATAAGGTCCACAATTAAGGTTTATTTCCGCATGATTAGGGGGTTACCCTTTTTATATCATCGGAAACACAACTCAACTACGATCTAGAGCCGGAGGCTTTATTTTACATAACCCCTGAGTCCGAAATTGGCTTTATTATTATTATTATGCAACAATATTAAACCGTCGGTTTCTTAAACAACGCCACATCGGTAGGCGAGCCGACCAAGGTCTAGAGAGTCTTATTTCGACTCGGTGACCTCGACCTTTTAAGAAAGCTGCAACATGCGTTGTGAGCCGGCAAGATGCATCAAACTTAATCAGTCTCGATTATTACTAAAAAAAAAGTGCCTAATATAGGAACTGAAACATCGGATTGTCAGCCGGGCAAGAGGACAGTAAACTTTTATCAGCCCATAGATTTTTATTATTCCCATCCCACACCTTTAAACGACTACCACATCGAATTGTGAGCCGCAAGAGGTAGCAGACTTATTTAGGTTTCGTTTAATTACAAAACTTATTATTATTAGCCCAAATTGATTTCAACGTCTTTTGGTCGATTACTACCTAGACAACGGTTGCGAGCCGTCAGTAAGGATCGGAAGCCTATTTCCCCACAACACTGACAAAACCTCCCTCGATGTGTAACTTTACTTTCACCCAAGAAGGAATCTCTACGATGATATAAACTAAAGATCGCAAAAACCTAAGTAACTTTATTTATTCAACAATGATATACGATGATAAGCTGGTGGGAGCAAAAAGCCACAATTAACCTCTAGGAGCCTTAAAGAGATCCACCTACTCTATGTTTAGCATCTAACTTATATAAAACTCTATCATTTCTCGTTCTTCGCAAATTTAAAATCTTTAATAAAAAGATCCGCGAATGCTTAGTCTAATAAAACAAACTTTGCATATTTAAAGTCAATTATGGAAACTTGCAAACTCTTGGCTTTTACAAGCTAGAATTCGCGTTTTAAAGCTTCTTGTATAAAAGACTAGCAAAAGCTTAAATTTATATAAGTTAAGGGGCAAGCTAGAGCGCAACATGCTCGATCAAGTCAAAATTTATTCCTTAAAAAGACAAAACATCGTGTCAAAACACTTATTCTATTTTTTAAATTTTGGCATATTTTTGCTATTTTTGGTGGAAAAACGGGGTTACGTGAAGACAAGGCAAATGCAAGTAAGATCAAATCGAAAGACCCCCCCCCCCATACAGAACACAACATTGTCCTCAATGTGAGACTGTCACCCCCATACTAATTTCAAGGCATAATCTAAATATTAAGGGGTCTCTACGCAAATCTAAAGCCGTTTATTAAGTATGCTAATAGATAAACGTTAAATCAATAAGATCTAGGATATCGGATTCCCATATATAAGCATGCGAAGGATTGAAGATCGAGTGGACGATGGACAAAACCACGAACACGAGAGTCTTCATAATCCGGACAATCCTAGACATAAAACACAAAACACGAGAAAGAAAGAGGTGAGCCTCCTCACATCACACTTATTCATAATTATTATACTAACATACTACTACTAAGGATAAGCAAGGGTTGCCACCCGCGAAACGCTTGTTTTTGTTAACCGAGTCACCAGCCTGACTCGATCCCCGAATTTAGTGGTCTATGGGGAAACTTTGGAGATCCGGGACAACCATCGGTGGTATGTCCCCTCCAAAATAATGCTTAAGTCTATGACCATTCACCTTGAAATTTAGTCTATCGGTTTGAGATAACTCGATGGCACCATAATGGAAAACTTGAGCAATGGTGAATGGTCCAGTCCAACGGGTTTTAAGCTTGCCGGAGAAAATATTTAATCGAGAATTGAAGAGAAGGACTCGATCACCAACTTTGAAGACGCGGTTCTTAATCTTGGAGTCATGAATCTTCTTCGTTTTCTCTTTGTAGATTAAAGAATTCTCGTAAGCTTGATCCTGGAGTTCATTTAATTCATTCATTTGAACTTTCCGATGATCACCCGCGGTCTTAAGGTCAAAATTACAATGTTTCAAGGCCCAATAGGCCTTGTGTTCAAGCTCGATAGGAAGATGGCAAGCCTTTCCGTACACTAGCTTATAAGGAGTGCACCCGATGGGTGTCTTGAATGCGGTACGGAAAGCCCATAATGCATCATCTAACTTATCGGACCATGAAGCACGGTTTTCACCTACGGTCCTTTCTAAAATACGTTTCAAACCACGATTTGAAACCTCCACTTGTCCACTCGTTTGTGGATGATACGCGGTAGAAAGACGATGAGTAACTCCATACTTAAGCATAACTTTAGCAAATTGATCATTACAAAAATGGGTACCTCTAAGCGATCACTAATTATTAGCACGAGGAGTTCCAAATCGGGAAAAAAGAGATTTTAAGAATTTTACAACAACTCTGGCATCATTAGTGGGGAGCGCTTTTGCTTCAACCCATTTTGACAAGTAGTCGACGACCACAAGAATGTACTTGTTCCCTCGAGAAGACGGGAACTGTCCCATAAAATCGATGCCCCTTACGTTAAAGATCTCGCATACTTGAATTGCATTTTGAGGCATTTCATCTTTTTGCGAGATTTTTCCTTGACGTTGACAAGCGTCACACCGTGTGACCAAGTCATGGGCATCACGGTAAATAGTCGGCCAATAGAAACCGGAATCAAAGACTTTCTTAGCGGTGTAGTTGGCACCATGATGTCCCCCGGTGGGTCCATTATGGCAAGCCGTGAGGATATCAACGGCTTCTTGGCCGTGAACACATCGTCTAATCATTTGATCCGCACAAATCCTAAACAAGTAGGGGTCGTCCCAAAAATAATGCTTAACATCCTTAAAGAACTTTTTCTTTTGTTGGGACGACATCCCTTTAACAATAAAATTCCCCGCATGGTAATTTGCAATGTCGGCAAACCATGGGGTACTAGAATCACCACGAAAAGATATCATTCCAAGGGTCTTGAGAGGAAATGTTTCATTAATTTCCTTTTTCTCGAGATCACCTTGATGAGGGTTCTCTAATCTTGATAAATGATCGGCCGCGAGATTCTTCACTCTTTTTTTATCACGAATAATGACATCGAATTCTTAGAGTAGGAGAATCCACTGGAGCAACCTCGGCTTAGCATCTTGTTTAGCAAGAAGATACTTAAGAGCCGAGTGGTCTGTATACACTATGGTCTTTAATAAGACTAAGTAAGGCTGGAATTTCTCGAAAGCATATACTACGGCTAATAGTTCTTTCTCCATCGTAGTGTAATTCATGAGAATCCGACATTGTCTTACTACATATTGTATAGTCTGGAAATGTTTTGGTCTTACACGTTGCCCCAAGACTGACGTACCGCATAATCACTAGCGTCCGCACATATTTCAAATGTAGGTCCCAATCGGGCATCTAAAATCAGGGGCAGTTCGGTTACTTTTTCTTAAGGTATATTAACGCTTCAATACATCTTTCGAGAAAACAAACGAGTTTCTTTTTCGAGAAGATGATTCATATGGGGCGGGCGATTTAGGAAAAATCTTGAATAAATCGACATAAAACACGGCGTGACCAAAAAAAAGCTTCGAATGCTTTGACGAATCGGGTGAGGGGTTTAGCTATAACAATCAAACTTTAGCTTTGACGACCTCACAAGTCCTGTACTTTGAAATTTTATGTCCTACGAACAAAGCCTTCTTTTTTACCATAGAAAAGGCAATTTTCTCCCAATTTAGAACTAAATTAGTGTCTTCGCACCGTTTTAGCATTTTGTCTAAATGGGAGAGACATGACAGGAAAGACTCCCCGAAGACCGAGAAATCGTCCATAAAGACCTCCATTGTTTCCTCGATCATGTCATGGAAAATGGCCATCGTGCACCTTAGAACGTGCCCTAGAGCATTACATAAACCAAAATAGCATAACATCGGTAGCAAACGTCACCATAAAGGGTAAGAGAAGGTGGTCTTATCTTGGTCTTTCGGGTCAATAGGTATTTGAAAATATCCAGAAAAACCATCTAGAAAACAATAGTATTCATTTCCCGCTAGTCGTTCAAGCATTTGGTCCATAAAAGGCAACGGGAAATGATCTATACGAGTCCGCATCATTAAGCTTAACGGTTGAATCTATACAAAACACGCCAGTGCCGTAACAGTCTCGTAGGAATCAACTCATTATCTTCATTTTCAACAACGGTCATACAACCCTTCTTAGGCACATAATGAACGGGACTCACCCAGGGACTATTGGAGATAGGGTAAATCAATCCGGCATCAAGGAGTTTGATAACTTCCTTTTTGATAACCTTATGAATTTTCGGATTTACCCTTCTTTGATGTTGAACCGCCGGTTTGAAGTTATCTTCCATTAAGATCTTGTGAGTATAAAAACTAAGGTCGATACCCTTTATGTCAGAATTTTTCCATGCGATGGCCCGTTTGCGTGACTTAAGAACCTTTAAAAGGGTGGCCTTTTCTTCATCTTTTAACTTTTTAGAAATTATGACGGGTAATTTATCGGTTCCTTCTCAAAACGCGTATTCAAGATGAGACGGTAAATCCTTGAGCTCAAGCTCAGGAGGATCATCAATAGAAGATTTTATCGTTTTAATTTCCACAAAATGAAGTTCCTTCGGAGGGAGAGGAGATGATGGATCATCATTTAATAATTTCTCGAGTAGAAGAAGTTCTCCCTCCGGATCAAAGTCGGCATCATCAATTCCCGGTGTAATTGAATCATTTGTAAGACAAGCTTCGATTTCTTCCAAAATAAAGTCATCTCCTTCAAAAGGAGTAAGAGAGGGGAAAGAAGTAGAAATGATAGGATCTAAAGACGGAGTAGGATTGCCACTTTTAGAACTATCTGAAAATCCGAGAACTTCTTGAGCATACTCCTCACATGAAACGTCGATAACATCAATTCGATTAACCGATTTAGCATCATTGTAGGAGTATCTCGAAGTTTGACCAACTTTAAAGGTTATGGCTTCATCATCTACACGGAGGGTTAATTCTTCACCGTAAACATCAATCAAAGCACATGCCGTCCTCAAAAAGGGTCTTCCGAGAATTAAGGGAACTCGTGGATCGACAACATAATCAACGACTACGAAGTCGGCCAGAAAATGGAACTTTCCTACTTTTACAAAGACATCTTCGGCAATACCGGCCGGTCGAGTTGTCGATCGGTCCGCAAGCTCAAGAATCATTTGTGTAGGAGTAAGTTCGGGGAGAGAAAGCTTCTCCCATATGGAAAGAGGCATCAAGTTGATGCTTGCACCAAGATCGGCCAAGGCTAAGCATTCAACTAACTCTGGAAAATCACATGGAATGAGAAACTTGCCAGGGTCTCTAAGTTTTTCGGGCAACTTTTTTAGGATAACCGCCGAACAATTCTCATTCACCGGCGTTTTAGCTAATTCAAACAATTTTTCTTTGTTATTAAGGAGACTTTTAAACATTGAAGCAAATTTCGGCATATGTAAAAGAGCATCCGCGAAACTGAGCTCGAAATGTAATTCCCGAAAGATTTCAACAAACTTCGAAGCTAGATTATCATCTTTTTCACGGAGCTTTTGTTTGTTGGCTCTCGAAGGATAAGGTATTTAGGAGCAACAACGGGCTCATCAATTGGAGTTTGAATTTGGACTACTGGAGGTTGGATGTTTTCGGTACTCGGTTGCACCGTATCCTTTGTCACCTCGGGTTCCCTTTCCACCACCTTAGGAAGAGAAGAAAAAGGAGGTGGAATCGGAGGTCCATCATATGTAATACCACTTCGGGTGGTGATTGCTTTTAAGTCACCCCTCGGGTTAGCAACGGTGTTGCTAGGAAGTGAACCCGAGCCCGAAGTAGAAGCGGTGTTCATTTGAAAAAAAACTACTCATCATGTTCTTAATATCATTCGTTAATTCATTCTTTAACTCATTCTTGAACGCATTGTTTTGTCTAGTCAACGTATTATCCATCTCTTTCTTTAATTCCGTCCTCATATTGGTTATTTGATTTTGCATTATTTTCATATTAACGTCATTTGTCTTTATGTAGCTCGAGAGATTCGTTTAAAAGGTCGCAACGTTGAAGTGGAGCTTGATAATTCTAGTTACCTTGATTGAAATTATTTCCTCGGTTTTGGTTAAACCCTTGATTTTGCACATTCGGTTGAGCAAAACCGGGTGGTCAAAACTGATTAGCTACACTCTGGGGACGATAACCGGTATTTCCCTGATTGTAGTTCACTGCGGCTGCTAAAACATATCCTTGAATATTGTCTTGATAGCCCGAAAAAGTGTTGCCATCGGTGGCAGGACACTTTCGGTAAGAATGAGTACCGCCACAAGTAACACAAGATTCCTCAACGGCTTTTACGGAAGCTGGAGCTGGGTTTACTTGATGTTGTTTAAACATCGCGGTCATGGCACTAGTCACGGCACTGGCTACGACACTGGCTATCTCTGAAGAATCAACATTACATGCTTTCATTTGAGAAACAATCGGTTTGTTTCTTGAATTACAAACTTTTTATTTGTTTTCAATAATTTTCAACACATCTTGTGCACTTCTTTCCAAAATATTGCCACCGGCGGCAGAATTCAAAGAATCTTGATCGGATGTGTTTAAACCATTGTGGAAGGTATCGAGTTGATGCAATTCGGTAAAACCGTGATGTGGGCATGCTCGAAGTAGATCCTTGAATCAGTCCCATGCCTCATAAAATGTTTCATTAAAACGTTGTTTAAAATTTGAAATTTCATTCCGGAGATTTGTTGTTTTTGAGGGAGGAAAGAAATGGTTAATAAATTTGGACACAAGATCGTCCCAAGTGAGAATAGAACGAGAAGGTTCTTTGTCAAGCCAAATCCTGGTTGAACCATCGATAGAAAATAGAAAAAGCATAAGCTTAATCGATGTCTCGGGTACGTCTTTGTACTTCAACGTAGAAGTAATCTTGTTAAAATATCGAATATGAGTATGAGGATCTTCTTTCTCAAAACCGAAGAATTGTTTTGAAGTTACAAGATTGATTAGACTATGCTTGAGCTCGAAATGCTCAGCGGGAATGGGTGGTACTACGATTGCCTCCGCATAACCCTCGGTGGGTGCACGGAGTAATTCCGCCATAGTACGTTGATCGGCCATCGTAACTACGGGAGTCTCTTCAAGAGCGAACGGTTCGACTCTTTGTTTTGAACGTCTACGATTACGACGTTTCAGAATCGTAGAAGTAGGATTCGTAGAAGGTTCACCAACGAATTTTGAAGAAGAGCGAGTTTGCATACACTAAGAAAAAATAAGAAAAATATTTTTGTAACCGATAATCAAACAAGTGTAAGGAAGCTCTTTAGAAAACGCACAAAGAAGCGGAGGAGCGGGTAAGCGCGAAGCGTTTTAAAAACCTTCTCCTTTCGGGTCGAAGTTCGTAGGATCAACCCTCCTTAAACCTCTCTTAAAGTTTGTAATCTAAAAGTGAGCCGATTTCACAAGTGACACAACGGATGTTTTTGTTGTTTTACAATTTTTTTGGTTTTTGAAATACTTTAGGAAAAGTATTTTTGATTTTTCTAATAAATATACGAAAATAAATCAAGAAAAATAAAATATTTTTGTATTTTTATTTTTTTTAGTTTAATATAAAATAAAATGATAACTTCACGAGGAAGGGTCTTCAAAACACTAATCTTCAAGCTTCAACGCGATATTCGATACACACTTCCCCGACAACGGCGCCAAAAACTTATTCGCACCCAAACACACACGTAGGTATATATAAGGACGATATCAATAATAGTATAGTAATAAGTATTCCGTAAGGATCTAAGAAGATTACTTTTATCCAAAGTAAAATTCAAAACCTTCCGAGTCGTATCCCGACAAAGTGTGAATTGAGAATCGGTTAAGTTCGTGATCGCGTGCTTTGAATGATTTCAAGGGTTTTGATTTTGGATTCTATTTCTACAACTAACATGCAAAAACAAATAAAGGCAAGCTAAAAACGAAAGCAATTAAGATTAAAGCACAAAAATGATAACGGGAATCTAAAAACGCGACTTAATACCTAAACTATTAAAATTTAACCTTAGAATTTTTATTTTTTTTATAAATCCTAAATGATTAAAACTAATTTTAGAAAAAAGAATTATATTGTTTTGACTTTTATTTTATTTATTATGAATTAAAAACATATTTAATCTAAAACTAGTATAAAAAATATTAAACTAATTTATAAAAATCTAAAAAAATTAGAAAAAGTACTTTGAACAATTCTAATCCTAGGAAAAATAAAATGGGGCAAACAGCTAATTGGAATAAGCTATAAATAAGCTAAATAGGGCTGAAGGCTTATTTGGTAAAAAAATGGTTTAAAAGATTAACTGTGTGGATGTATGATCCGTCCAAACTACACCTTAAAATATATATAACATATAATAAAATATAGAATATATATAGTAAGAATAGTCCAGA
>BQNB010042862.1:31689-45863 GCA_026074375.1 Tanacetum coccineum | reverse complement strand
AATGTACAAAATCAACAATGCATGAATTCAAATAAGCTCATTTTCCACCGTTTTCATTCTAGATTTCTTACTACCACTTTCACACAAGGCACAAGCACTTAATGCATGACTTTTAAACCCTAAACCTAAACCCTAAATCCTTTCTAAACTCTAATCTAAAACCCTAAACCATAAACGAAACCCTAAAACCCTAATTTCACTTTAAACCTAAAACTAAACCCTAAACCTTAATCCTAACACTAATCCTAAACCTTAAACTATCTTAAAACCTAACCCTAACTCGAATTCAAAACCCTAAATCCTAACCTGAAATAAAATGAACCTGACACCCCTTTTTATCCATTTTGACCCATTTTTAAGTCAAGCTAGCACCCTAACTCTTCAAGAACCTCCATGACATCACCACCATGTCACCAAGAAGCCTACCAAGCACCTCCATTACCACCTTGGTGACCAAGTCTTGCTTTGTCACCTCCTTGTCACCCATATCCATTCGCACCCTTATAACTCCCACACCTCCATTCCTAGTTTCTTAGCCTACCTTACTCATCACTAGCCCTCCCTTAGTCACTAATCTACAGCCATTGGCCACCACACCAAGAAAACTTAGGCACCAAGGGTGTTTTAACCCTATAAATAGCCGAAACATGCAAGCTATTCAAACACACCTCAAAAACTTATCACCACTTAAATGGAGTCTTAACTAGACCAAGGAGAATCAATGAAGTCCCTAAGCTCATAATATAAGCCAAGAATCAAGAAAAAGGAGCCCTTGAAGTCATTACTAGGCGTACGAACCCAAAAACCCCATTACGACCCATTTCTAGCTCAAGTAAACTTAAATCTTGTTCAATAAACTTATAATATGTATTAGAACTATCATAAGGTCTATTAGATCCTATATGAACTCTTGTTAAAAGCCTTGAATCCTCAAACCCATGCATTTTTGGTTAAAACCCTAAAAACGACCCGTTTTGATTTTCTAGCTAACGAATCTTTTTTCTAAACTTTTGTTACATTAAAACATATTATTTTAGCTTATTCTAATAAGCTATAACCTGAAAATATCATTTGTAATCATAAAATAAGCTTGCATGGCTTTTTGGACTTGTTTTGCAAAAGTTTCCATACATAGGGGTATATATCGTAACTTTTTGAAATTTATAACTAGAGGGGCTGAAACTTGTAAAAGTTTATAAACCAAGGGTATATTATGAGATTTTACAAACTTAAAGGTATAAATGATATATTTTTAAAAATATATATAAATGTTATAAGACTTGATTTTGTTAAAACCCGACATATTTGTCGTTATAAATCATCAATCGATGCATTATAAAACAATTACGTTATATAATTAACGTAACTTATCATCAACTAGCTTTTGAAGAAACTTACCATCTTATCGTATCACGCTACTTGGGAATTTCATGTGAGGGGTTTTATTTGAGTATTCGTTTTGACGAGTTTGCTGGGTTTACGATTTAAAGTACCCTAACTCCTCAAACGATACTGCATGACTTCTAAATTATGATAACCTGAACAGTGATACAATATCTCCATAAATTAATCAATCAAAGTAATTCGTTAAACTTTATGAAGTTTTGACAATCAAACTAAGACTTGACATATTACTCAGGTTGTGTGACGAAAACCGTTACTTTCACTTGATATACTTTTGACATCAATCAAATTTCCTTGTACTGTTAAGGTAAAGTTCATAACCTCGCCTTTACTTATTTACATGTTTTAAAAACCCGCGAGGGGGATACATGCTTCTTTAGAAACTCTTTTACATACTTATTTATTTTATAACAATGTGATTACTTTTCAAAGACTTAGTGATTTTATAGCCTCACTTTTTAATATCTTGAATGTTTTCATAAACCCGTAAGGGGGATACATGCTATAAATTACAAATACAAGTGTTTTCTAAATGTATGCTATCATTGCTTGTGATCTAAGTCTCATTATGCCAAAAGACCCCACTATCATAGACCATTAATCACTTTGCGAGTGAAACCGAATATGTGAATTAGGCCAATTGGGGATTGACAATCCCGTCTGTTGTCACTGGATAGGTAACCAAAACGCACTATATTTTGACTCATAGTATAAGGCAAATACCTTACACCGATGCCATTATTTGTGTGTGTATATTAGATATATTATATATATATGAATATATATATAATATATATATATAGTTATATATATTTATATATAAATAATATTCACCAGCAATTTGGGTATATTTATGCACGAGTCAGTTTATGTGCCATGAGCTTAGATACAATAATGAACACTATTAATACTGTTTTCAATAATAATTGTTCTCGTACAATTATTACACTATGACTTGTATTAAAACTATTTATCATAAAACCTAATGAATTTCCACTCAAACCTTTGTTGTTTGACTCTTTTTTTTAGCAATTTATTTCCAGGTAATTGAGCAAACTATGGCAACGGAGTGGCATGGACTATAAGATGGGCTAAACTTTAATCATGTTCAAACTTTTTGGTTTTCCTGTAGATTTTGGGACCACTTTTTTGTAAAACTCCTAATAAATAAATAAATGATAATACAACTTTTTTCCAAAATGCGTCTCTTTGATGAGTCGTTTTCTTTGATTGTGACTCTTTTACTATGAAGTAATACCCTAGATTAGTCTTCCGCTGCTATATTTATCCAAAAAATTGGGTGTTACAAGATGGTATCACAAGCGCCTGGTTATAGAGAAACAAGTGTAAAAACTTTTTTTTAACTATAACTACTTTCTTTTACAGCCTTCAAAGTCCTCCGTGCCACTACATTTCCTGAATAATATGTAAAGATACATAACTACTATACTAGTATATAAATAACTTATGTTATTTACACTGGTGTTCCAACAGTTTATGTCTATCCGTCAACCACCCTATAACGTCCAATTCCGCATTCCAATATTGAGGAGTGCTTATTCCTTTATTACAAATGGTTCCAGACTATTCCAGACTCCAGGAAACCTTCTCCTAACTCTTACAAAATGATTTAACCCTAAAAGTATCTTTTGGCCACACTAGTCTTCTCACCTTTACATGATGATCCGTATATGGAAATCATGCAAGCATATGATGCTACTGATAATGAATTACCTATTCCTCCACTTCAAGCTCCTATTGCTCCACCAACTGTTGTGTCTCCATCTCCATTGTTATGACTATCACCAATGTTTGATTCCCGAGGATTTTCTTTCCTCAACGAGGAAATTTCACCACCTAAAGACATTGAAGGATATGATTGAAATCACCCATCTTCAATATCTCCATCTTTATCCCAGTAGGATCCTCACACCAGTTTGGTCAACAACACCACCACCCAGTCTATCCCTTTGATAATCTAAATCTTTGCAGAGTTAATAACTCCATTATGAAACATACCGCCACCACTGGAATTTGAAACGAGTCCCCGAGTACTAAAATGAGCACATGCTTGTAAAAGTATTCATCTCTAGAAATGATCATTGAAAATATCCAAGTTTGTCTTTAAGAGTCTTCTAAACAAGATCCAAGAACTCAAAAACAAGGAGAACCACTAGATTAGATCTATGTCATTTACAACTTTCTAGAATCCAACCACTAGATGTATGAATAATGACACTTGTCAAATTTTGCTATATAAATTATATGCAATGATGATTCCATTTTGTTGAGATTGTCTATCCTATATCCTGTAGTATGATTACTCATAAGATTACTATGATTCTCTTACTATCTGATCTTTGTGTACACTAAGCTCCTCTCGGATCACTCATTCTATTATCTCCGTGTCTATCTCTGGAAGTCTTATATTCCAAAATTTCGTTATATCCTACAATATCAAAGAATGATCACAAGTCTTTAACTCGTGATATATCATTTTATGGACTCTTATTCCATGTTGTCTTATGTTGACATATGCCTCCCAAAAGATCATCAACATCTTAAACACCAGCCATAACTTTGGCTCCAGTAACTCATTGCTGATGAAATTGCAACTCGTCTCTAGAAGCAAACCTGCTACCAATGGAAAATACTAATAAATCCCCATCAGAAACACCAGACCAAGAGAAACCCTGTAGTAAAAAGACGAAACACAAAGAGTTTCATAACTTTCAACACTTTCTTCTTAATTCATATGGAAATGATCTGATTGGACTCATTCGCTGGTTTAAAAATGGACCGAATCAGGATTTTCTCATACACTATGCGAGGAAAATCAACAGTAACATTTGCTACTTGTACTTTCACCGATAATGCCTTATCCTGGGGGAATGCATATGCCTAACCTATTGGAATAGAAGAAGCCAACAAGATCACCTAGACTGAATTAAAAAGGCTCTTTACCAATAAGTATTGTCCCCGAACTGAGATCAAGAAAATGGAAGAGGAATTTTACTATCTGATTGTAAAAGAAAACAATCTCAAGACTTACATTAGGAGATTTCAGGAATTGGGTCCGACTATGAGCCCAGCAACACTATGGGAAGCCAAATACCAAGAAACTTATGGAAGCTTTTATCGGGTGACTACCCCAAAGCATTGAAGGAAACGTTACATCTTCAAAACCGTTCAGACCTCTGAGAAGCCATACCATTACTTCAAAGGTTTGATGGAGCAGGTAATAAAACATAATTCTGCGCAAAACACCAATAATCACAAACGAAAGTTTGAAGATAGAAGAAACACCACCAACAACAACAACAACAACTATCCCAATGAACACAACAACAATAACCACTCCAACAATCGCAATAACAACAACTACCAAGATAACCGCAACAATAAGAACTGTAACAATGATTACCACCAACAGCACAATATAAGGCAAGAAACCTTCAGGACCTTATTACTGCCAACCATGGGTATACTGAAACCGTCCCTTGTAGCTAAAAGTGCACCCAGCATCATATAATGTCCTTGCATTGTCAAGTGTCGAACTTTGCAAACGAACAGGGTAAGTCATCTTACTATGAACTACAAAAAACAAAAGAACCAGCAACTGAAACAACCTACAACCATTATCAATAACTATAATGCCTGTTGAGAAAGAAAGAACATTATACAAATTAGTGCTCAAAAGCAAACAACAGGGCCACAGAGGAGCATACTTACTAAGAGACAAGATAGCTTTTGTTCACTTTAGAATTTCTACCCTAGAAACAACTCTCGAGGATATTTTTAAATTCGCCACCAGTTAAAATAGCGAAGGGATTCTTCTGAAAACACTCAAAGTTAAAAAACCCTAAACACCAAGCTACTATCCTTGTCATTTGTTGCTTTTATCTAGAATCCTGTCACACGACACGTAGCATAAGTGTCAACACTCTTAAATTTTTGGTGATGTAAGATATGTAAGTTTAACCATGAAAGTAAATAAAGTTGTGATCCGTTACATACCATTTTATTTGGATATATCAAAACTAGAACAACGTTTCAATCTTCAATTAGTTCTATTATATTCAACTTTGAATACTCGCCTCATACTTTTGAAACACTTATTATCATTGGAATGCAACAATAAATACCCTCGACTGATAATATGGGCATGAGTGCAATTAATTGTCTTCGTTAATCTCTCCGATACACTTGTGGATTTAAAAAAAAAATCATAGCATCATCTAAACACATCACCATTTTTATGTATAACCTGTTTTATGCTTAGGTAGATGATTTATTAATCATCTTATTTGAAATGAATTAGGACGCTTCTTCTCATATGGAATAAAGAAATTATAAACCACCGAACTATGAATTTATAAATTCTTAGTTACAAGGATTGGGACGCCTCTTTTTGTAAGTGACAAATTATAAATAAGTAGGCTTAAGTATATGGCATACATATAACATTCTTTCAAATCTGTGATCCGTTTGTACGAACAAATTCCTTACTTCGTGAAATCATTATCAATATTACCTTCATATGAATGAATCTCTAAACTTTTACACTTCATCATTCAACTAAATCTCGGGACGAGATTTTTGTAAGGATGGGGGACTATAACAACCCATAATTTTTATCAATGTAATTTCCATCTATTGAATTAGATGTCACTTTTTCTCAGGGAAAAATTTGCTTTAAACTCATTATGCAATGTAACTTGCATTCCTAAAGTAAACGAGCCCACACAACCTACCAATGCAATCTATATCTATGTTTATATCATATAAACATCCTAATATGTCAAGTCTATGCCCTAATATCATTTTTACCAAAAACATATTCTATTTGACAACATTATATCAAAACATTCTTAAAAAAGAGTTAAACGTTAATATCAAAACCACTAATAATATGTAATGTATAACATATAAAGAGAATATTACAATAATCAAGGACTGTCTATAAAGAAACATAGCATAACATTTGAATAACTTTACCCTTTAAAAACAATGTACAACTCATTTAAACACAATGTACAAGTTCATTAAGCATGACCTTCAAAATTGCCGTTTTACCACCGTTTTCATTCTAATTCTTTACCACCTCTTTAGTACAAGATTCTATACTCAATGTACAACCTCTAAACCCTAAAACTAAACCCTAAATCATCCTAAACCCTAATCTAAAACCCTAAAACAAAACCCTAAACCCTAGTTTCACTTTAACCTTAAAACTAAACCCTAAAACCTAAAACTAAGCCCTAAAATCTAATCCTAAACACTAAACCATAATCCTAACACTAATCCTAAACCTTAATCTATCCTAAACCCTAGCCCTAACTCAAAAAATAAAGTCCAAAACCCTAAACGAGCCCTAAATGGACCCGATACCTATTTTCTTCCTTTTTGACACATTATTAACCCAAGCAATCAAACAAGCACCTCCATGACCTCACCCTTATGTCTCCAAGCTGCTTACAAGCACCAATCCCTTACACGTCCTTGGCCGACTGCAAGCTTGCTACATCCCTTCCTTTGTCTTTCCTTTTCTATTCCGAACCCCTCCAACACCACCATATCTTAACTTTAAATATTTTTTCAGAGCTTGTATTACACATTTCCTTACTTTCTATGAATCATTCTATCTATCTACAGCCCTATCCCTTTGGTAACAAGAAAACTTGGGCACAAAGGCTTCCAAGCCCAATAAATAGCCGAAACATACAACCCTTTCAAATCATCCCACACAACTCATCTCACACCCTCAAATGGAATTCTAACCCTTCCATAGCAGCAATAGAAGATCAAGAGAAGTCCCTAAGCTTATAATAGAAGCCAAGAAGCAAGAAAAACCAAAACCAAAAAATATCTGAAAAAAAAAACCACAACAAAAAACCCAAAGCTCCAAACAACAAAAGCCCACCACCCCCAAAAACCCCTAAACCAAAAAACCCCCCAAACCAACAACACTCCACCACCAACAAAAACAAACCCCCCCACCCAAACCCAACCCCCAAAAAACCCCAACCCATATTAAGTCTAAGCCCATTCCTAGGCGAATGAACTAAAACCTCATTTTGACCTCATTTTAGCATCAAGTCAGCCTAAGATCTTATCCATAAGCTATATTCTGTAAAATAATGTTTGTAATAACTCTTAAGATCATTGTATGAACTCTTGATTGAAGCTTGAATCCTCAAACACCATGGTTTTTTGGGGTTGTGTTTTGGTAAAAACCCTAAAAATGGACCCGTTAGAAATTATTTCTGGCTAGACGAATTCCTTTTTTCTAAACTTTACTTGTACAATAAAAACATCTTATAATTAAAGTTATTCTAAAAAGTTATAACCATCAAAATATCAATTTGGAATCATAAAATAAGCTTGCTTGGCTTTTGGATTTGTTTTTAGCTAAAGTATCCAATGCTAGGGTAAATATCGTCAAACTTTTTGAAATTTATAACTAAGGGGCTGAAAATGTCCATTTTTATTACAGTTATAACTATAATGAACTTGTTTTGCCAAGTTTCAAAGTTAAAGGTTTAAATTATATATACTTTATGTATAAAGGACTAAACTTGTAAAAGTTTATAAACCAAGGGTATATTATGCCATTTTACAAACTTAAAGGTATAAATGATATATATATAAAAATATATATAAATTTTATAAGACTTGATTTTGTAAGAACCCGACATATTTGCGTTATAAAATCACAATCGACTGCTTATAAGAACAATTAACGTTATATAAATTAACGTACGATTATCATCGACTAGCTTTTGAAGAAACTTACAATCTTATCATATCACGCTACTAGGGAATTTCATGTGAGGTGTTTTATTTAAGTATTCGTTTTGACGAGTTTGCTCAGTTTACGATTTAAAGTGCCCTGGCTCCTCAAACGATACTGCATGACCTCTGATTTATGATAGCCCCAAGAGTGATACAATATCTTCATAAATTAATCCATCAAAGTAATACGTTAAACTTTATGAAGTTTTGAAAATCAAACTAATACTTGACATATTACCCAGGTTATGTGACGAAAACCCTTACTATCACTTGTTATACTTTTACCATCAATCAGATTTCTCTGTACTGTATAAGGTGAAGTTCTATAACCTCAGCCTTTAACTTATTTACATGTTTTTTTAAACCCGCTAGGGGGAATACATGCTTGTTACAAAATCTTTTACATACTCCGTTTATTAAATAACATGTAGATTATATTTACAAAGACTTAGAGTGGAAGTTATAGCCTCACTTTTAAAATCTCATGAATTGTTTTCTAAACCCTGAGGGGATAGCATTCTATATAATTACAAAATATCAAGTGTTATCTAAATGTAAGCTATCATTTCTTGTTATCTAACTCCCATTATGCCAAAAGACTCCCCACTATCATAGACCATTAATCACTTGCGAGTGAACGCGAATATTGTGAATAGGCCTATTAGGATTGACGAATCCCGTTTCTTTAACCGGAATAGGGGTTATCCAAACGCACTAAATTTTTGAATCTCTAGGTATAATGCAATTACCTACATCGGCGTGCCATTATCTATATATAAATAGTATATATATATATATATATATATATAAAATAATATATTAATATAATAATATATATCACAACAATTTGGTATATATATACCTAGTCAGTATACACTAGTCAGTTTGTGTGCCTTGAGCTTAGATACAATAATGAACACTATTAATACTGTTTTCTATAATAATTGTGCTTGTATAATTATTTTACTATGACTTGTATTCAAACTGTTTATCATAAACCTATGAATTTCACTCAACCTTTATGTTGACTCTTTCTAGCATGTTTATCTCAGGCAAACTATGGCACGGAGTGGCATGGACTGAAGATGGCTAAACTGTTATTACTCAACTTTGTGTTTTCGTGTAGATTTTGGGACCTCTTTTTGTAAAAACTCTTATAAATAAACGAATGATAACAAATTTTTCCAAAATGTCTCTTTATGAGTCATTTTCTATGATTGTGACTCTTGTACTATGAAGTAATACCATAGATTAGCTTTCGCTGCTATATTTATAAAAATGGGGGTGTTACAGTTATAGCATCTAGTTCTGATGTGTGGTTTGACTTTTCAGTTTAGCTATGTGGTTGAACTTTTAGTGACATTAGTTAATAATATATGAGAAGTTATGTTTTGGCTTTTTTTTTATGTTTTTTTTGTTTTCAGGTAGAGAATACTTATCCTAGTTCGGGATAAACCAAAGTATCCCGGACCAGGATAAACTAAAATATCCTGCTAAAATATCCGCGATATGCCATTGTGAATCCAAGAAACCACACTGATAACAAAGAACAAGGAATTCGATAAACCCTCAAAGGGTGCCCAAACGGGACTTCAAGAGAAACACTCTTATTTTTTATAAACTCATCATCATCATTAAATTGTATGAAATGCTACAATGAAATGGTATTTATACTAAAACTAATGAATGCGAATGTTGAATGTTGAATGTTTACTTGGAATCTTTAATGTTGACTTTTGACTCATATCACTTCCCCGCATCATATTCTCTATCTGGAAACAAAAAAAACATAGCTTGATGGTGTAGATTGCACATTTACTATTTTCAGGATATCAACATAACCTTGTCAGTTTGATATTTCATTTTTTTGTCTGTTTTGACTTGTTTTCTATCAAGCATAAACATTGTATACCACTTGTAAGATTATATACCTTACTTTAAAACTTTGGAACTCCTAAAATGGTTTTACGTCTTGTAACAAATAGTTCTTCCAAATGCCATTAAGGATGTTAAACGAGAAGTAAAAATCTTGCGAGCATTAACTGGTCACGAGAATGTGGTTAAGTTGCATAATGCATTTGAAGATGATACCTTTGTATACATTGTCAACGGAGTAAGTTCTCTTATTAATTTACTTGAACTGCCTTGAATAACAAGTTAACAACATATCTCTAGAAAACCAAGTAAATTATGAAGTTGACTTTGAGTTGTGTGTTTGAGGTTATGTGAGGGTGGTGAGTTACTTGTCTGGATTTTGTCCAAGTAAGAATCTTAATCATGTAAAACATGAAATACAATCCCTTTCTTATGTATGTTTGGCTTTGCAGATCAAAGTCAAACCTTTGATTTTCTAAATTGAGAATAGATACAGACTTTACCTAAAATTTACACAGTTTAAGTATAGATGCCATTTTCTCAAAAAGTTGACGGTGTGTATACAATTTTCTAGTTTTATTATCACTCTGTTTGACCTCAAGCGTCAAAGCATGCTTAAATAGTAAATACAACATGAAATTCGAATATGAACCAAAAATTTATAAAAAAACATCACGAGAAACGAATTAAACACAAGAAATTACGATAAAAGTACACTTTTATATAGTAGATTATTAGATGAGATTCTTACCAAAGATTCTCTGATAGCAAGAGATTAGAAGTCAGATTACTACCAAGGTTTCAGTAACAATTTAGGCAACTCGTGATACTTCACAAATACATACACAACTTACCCCAAAGGAAAATTATACACACAACTTACCCCAAAGGCAAATTATACACAAAACTTACCCCAAAGGCAAATTATACATAAACGGATCGATTAACTATATTATGGATAAATACTAACAACAAGAACTACTCACACAAAAAGATCAAGTATATTGAACAAAACAAAGCAAAAATCTCTTATAAATACTTAAATAGCATCAAATACAAGAAATGACAGTCAAGAAAACACACAAAATACATCAAACATACAAAATAAGCTATCTGATCTATTTTTTATTTTTAATCATGAATAAAACACACACACAACCTGAGCCACCAAATATAAACAATGATTACAAGTCATAACTAATTTCTTAAATAAGGCAAGTAATTTCTCAAATAAGGCAAGTAATTTCTCAAATAAGGGCCGAATGGGATTAGGTGGTAACAACTGGGGTGGAATTTGGAGGCCCTCTAAAAGATGAGGCCCTGTGCACATGCACATGTTGAACCTGCTCTTCACCGGTAAGATCAAGCAATAAACAAAACATAACATATATAAATCTTGTAAAAATAGACTTTCTAACAAAAACACGCTAATGGATCTTTAGTGATGACAATGAACATATAGGTAATTTCAACTAGAGAACTTTAAGGAAAAAGAAAAGCACTTATTGCGAGACAAGAGTGCTTGTTTTTCTAACCTTTGGTTTCATGTCACGATGTACTAAACCATGTAAATGGCATTTTGCTGCAACTTTTAGCATGTGCCTTACAATGATTGATGTATCTTTCTCTGTGTAACGACCTTCTTTCCTGTGCGAGAAGATATAACTGAGTCCCATAACTAAAGTTCAAGTGTTTTTTATGACTTTTGCATTTCATTTTTGGGTTCGGATATAATATGGTATGAAAGAAAACAAATGTCATTATGGGTTCCACATGAGAAGAAACAAATATATAGAATGGACAAAAATGTGTACTTGATATTTTACCGGGTAACCATTTACCTAAAAATGTGTACTTGATACATAAAGCCCTAGAGTTATGTTTCTTGAACTTGTTGTTGTTATGTTTGTAGTTATTGTTATGTATCGTAATCTGATTTGTTTGACTTATTCGTTTCATAAGAAGCTGATCAATATCTATGCGAAACTGTATTAGTTATTGACTTACGGATATTTCGTATGTTTGATTAGTTTTTCGTGATGTTGTTGTGGAGAAGTTTGTTTATTTATATGAGATTCTTGCTGTGTAACGTTTCTTGAACGCGATATGACTGTTTAGGTGAATCTTGCTGTTTATATGTGTCGATAATCTGATTTATTTGACCGATTTGTTACTGACAAATATTTCTACCAAATTTTATTGGTTTAATTCGTTTCTTGTGTTGTTTCATTTGTTTTGAATTTATTGAACTTGATGTTATCGTGCACATTGTTTTTGTTCTTTTAATGTATCGGTATTGTGAGTTATTTGTTATGTTTGTTTCATCTTTTCACAAATTCATCAATGTGTATTTTGCATTTGAGATAAGGTGTGTGTATTTTGTGAAGAAAGAATAGAAAATGAAGAAAATAAATCATCATAGGAAGTATCATATGAGGTTGTGTGTATACAACTTGTAATCTGTTGATCTTTATTTCTAATATGTGTGTAATTTGCGTATAATCTGTTCAATTTACGTATTTTGTGTCTTTAAGGTACTGTAAGTGCATATTTGTCATGAAACTAAATAGATAGAAGTGTGTGTATTTGTCACTGCAAGTGTATTTGTATGTTTGTGTCTATTTTCATAAGATTTATATATGTTGTGTTTTGTTTATTGTTTAGTCTTACCGGTGAATAGTTGCACGTGCAAGTGCACAGGGCCTCATCTTTTAGAAGGCCTCCAAATTCCAGCCCAGTTGTTACCACCTAATCCCATTCGGGCCTTATTTGAGAAATTACTTGCCTTATTTGAGAAATTAGTTATGACTTGTAATCATTGTTTATATTTTGTGGCTGAGGTAATGTGTGTGTTTTATTCGTGATGAAAAATAAAAAATAGATCAAATAGCTTATTCTGTGTGTTTGATGTATTTTGTGTGTTTTCTTGACTGCCATTTCTTGTGTTTGATGCTATTTAAGTATTTATAAGAGATTTCTGCTTTGTTTTGTTCAATATACTTGATCTTTTCGTGTGAGTAGTTCTTGTTAGTATTTATCCATAATATAATTAATCGATCCCTTTGTATGTAATTTTCCTTTGGGGTAAGTTGTGTGTATTTATGACAAATTCAAACAAATTGATCATATAAATCATAATAACTACTTTGTGTCTTTGAGGTAACTTGAAGTGAACCTGCGATCAAACAAGAATAGAAGGATCTTGATTATTTCAGGTCCATTTCTTCAATATAAAGAAAAGGTAATTTTCATTATAAATTCAGTTACTAAAAATTATTGCCAATTAAAAGTGTAGTTCATATTTTACTTGTTGCATGTTACTTGAAAATCATAAACTTAAAACAAGAATTCATATACGTTTTCCATTAAATTCAAATTCGCAGTCAAGAAAAACGTAGCTACTCTTCTGCATGCAAATACGGCAGGTTCCAAAATTGTAGTTCGTAGTCAAGAAAAAGCCTTGTCTGCATGCAAATCCCGCAATCAAAGTAATCATAATGGGTTGTCGTAATTCCGTGAACCGTGATGTGCCTAAGTATTAAATGTGTTGTTAGTCCGCAAAGAAAAATCTTATATAATGTGATTTGATTTTGCGTTGATTTCATGATTTTAATAAATTAATAGGTTGTTTTGGACACTGAGATAAGTTTATATAATATTAATGAATGTACTCTCGACTAAAAATCAAGTTAAAGTTACGTATTGGTACGAAGTGTGAAGATTATGCTTATAATTGTTTAAGAATGTATTAAATTTGTCATATTTTTTATAGTTGAGTATTAACTTTTAAAAATATGGGGTAGTTCCGTATATACCCAATATAATCCTTATAATGTCATATTTATTCAAGTAAATATCAAAATGTCATATATACCTAATTATAACATCATATTGTCAAAAGGTGGTTTTGATCTTACATATCATTTACATTCATCACAAAGGTATCAAAGTTTTTATGACTCACGGACTCTTGTACACGAAATAGTATATAATTGATTCAACAACAAGAGTTTTATTTTCGTTATATCTTATTCGTATATTGGGTGGTGTATTATGTTTTGAACATAAATGTTTTACATGTGACGAAATTAGTTGATTAG
>BQNB010042862.1:0-31416 GCA_026074375.1 Tanacetum coccineum | reverse complement strand
TAGGAAATGGTGAAGTATGCCCATAATGCTGATGTGGCACTCAAAACGGTCTCGTTACCTATTTCAACAGTCATTACAAGTTTGATGGGTCTGAATAGTAATATACAAAGTACGTTACCTAAAAGTGTAGTTTTTCATAAGTAGGTTGCCTATTAATGGACTTAACCCAAATAAATATACAAAATACTTTTTTAAAAGAAAAGTTTTATTTAAAATTTAATTTGAACTTTAAATTTTCCCCCCAAAATGAAAGCTTTCATACCAGATACAATATTTCCTACAAAAAGACAAAAACAGGAGCGGGGTCTACTATGCGGCCCCCTTATTGGCACGACGGCCCCCAGATACATCTGAGACCGCCGAGACCGCCTGCAGATGACCATTGGATTCGCTGGCTATAAATACTGCACTATTTCTGGCAGAAAAACACACCTCTTTGCACGAATTTTTCTAGTCTTCTTTCTCTCACTAAATCTCTTGATCACTAACATTGTTTGATCTTGTTTCAAGTGATCTAATCTCTCCTTCTCATCTCTCCTATCTATCAAGTGCAAGCGAAGAACAATCGTATTCGCCAAGAAACGAATTGTTATTTAGTGATCTCTCATCTCTTCTTCTAAGTATCAAATCTCTATTGCAATTATCTTGTGTAATTGTGTGATTCGGATTGTGTGTAAATCCGATAGTGTAGATCTTGTGATTGTATAGTGTTTGTGAAGTGGTAGATTGGTTCTAGCTAAAAATTAGGACTCGACATTTAGCTTAGTGTTAGAAAATAACGTAAGCGACGTGTAAACGGTTTTCTCTGCCTGTGAAATCTCGAGTAGGATACTCGGGGAGTGGAGTAGGGCGAAGAAGAGCTTCGTAGCCGAACCACTATAAATCTTGGTGTTTTGGTTTGATTGTTCCTTCTCTCATCTCTTTATATTGTTGTGATTGTTATTTAGTATTTGTTTAGATATTTACATCATTGATTCATATTGTTGATCGGTTGAACATACAACTCGAATCTAAGTATTTTGAAAGCAAACTTTTAAAACGTAAAACGAACCTGTAAACTATTTAACCCCTCCTTCTAGTTTCCACAGAACTACTGATCCCAAAGACTCAGGGGGAAACGATCAGCCCGTTGATAAGGGATTGCCTTCCACGGCTTCTAATGAAGGCACGGCTAAAACCACGCCGCGTCTTGAAGGGCCACTTAGGGACAAAGACTCAGGGGGAAACAAACCACCCGCTGATATGGAACCAATCCACCCCACTGTTGCTGATCCTTCAGGCACTGGTGCTAAGTACCAGGTGGACCAGACCCAGTCCACTAGATTGAGGTACCAGTCCCTGAACAAAAACAAAGGTAGGCCTTCATATGAAGGGGAGTCAGATATTAAAGCCCTACAACTCAAAACCTTTTCTGATGTCCAAGTCTTGCTACTCTCTGATGATGAAATAGTTCAAGAAAGTGACGAGGAGGAAGTGTTTGCGGCTGAAGAAGACATGGATGAGGACACTCAGGCCGATATAAAATTTCAGTCTCCACCACCAAATACAGACAAACCTGAGTCATCTCCTGTTCAAGACACTGATGAATCTACTTCTGACTCCAGTCCTGGTCTTAAAAAGTTTGACAACATCTTACCACTCACTGAAAGGCAGCTGGTTAAGTATCTCAAGAAGGTCTCTAGAGATCTCTTCAATAGGCTAACTAAAGTGCAGTAGGCGCAACATGAAGAGGCTGATGTCTCTTATGCTGACCTCAAGGCTGCCATTGAAGGTTATTATGAGGAAAATACTAATCACAAGGAGCAAACTGACAAAGTTATTGATGCAACTATGAACTCCCTTGACAAAAACAGCATTGCAAGGGGTGATCTTCTAAATGCTTTAAATGAGGTCACTGAAGCACTCAAGGCTATTCAGGATGTTGTTAAGGAAGATCATGTACTTAACAAGAAAGTGCTTGAAGCTACAAAGGCATACACACAGAATTCCACTCACGTCACTGAACTGCTCACACTCATCAAGAATTTTGATTTTCAAGGATTAAAGTCTTCAGTGGAATCTCTTCAAGCTATTGCTCTCACACAAGAGGAGCACTTAGCCTCATGGGAAAAGTCATCAACTTCCATGGCTTGGAACCTTGGCCCTAGGATGACAGTCGTTGAAAGTTCTCAGGGTGAAATCAGATCTAAAATCTCTTCTCTCAGGAAAGAAAATTCGGATATCAAATCCATGATAACAGAGATATATCAGTCCTTTAAAGGTCAGTCTTCAGCCTCCTTAAGCAGTATGCCACAGACAACACTTGATATCATTGAAGGGCCAGCAAATGTTCGGGGGGAGAATGTCACACAGACTGACACTAAAGAACCTCCCTCTCACACTGAGGGGGAGCATGCTGCTATAGAGGAAGAACCAACAAATGCAGTCCCAATAACAACAGTCAAACCTACTGAAATCCCAACACCTGAAGTCTAACCAATCACCACAATAATAAGCACATCCCAACCTGAACCATATGTTCCTCAAATAGAAGGAAAGGCCATTGTCACTGATGCTCAACCTGAAGTTCAAAGAAAACTTGTGCCTGCATCAAAAGAAGTGCGTCCGGATCTTGATGCTCCAATACTTGTGCCTTATGAAATAAATAGAAAAAATTTCCAGCTTACTAATGAACAAATACAAGCCCATTTGGACAAAGAGGAAAAGTTCAAGAAAGCTGTTGAAGAAGCCAAAATGTTTGAAATGACAAAAACTGAAGTGATCAAGGTTGTTCAGGAAGATGCTGAAAAGATTGGACTTGATCCTAAGAAAATTATAAGTGCAAAAGCATGTGAGAAATTCAAAAAAGCTCAACATGTTGAACATCAAGTCCTCAAAAGAGAACACTCTCAGAAAGCCAAGAGAGCAATGGAGCTCAGAATGAAAAGAGTTGAGCAGTACATGTGGACTATGTCAAACAGACTCAAGCCAAAGCCCATCACTGATGTCAAAATTCACCCTAACACAAAACCTGCAGTACTCACTGTGTTCAAAAACAATGACAAAAGGAATTTTGAGGTTCACAACCCGTTCAACTTTGGACACTTTGGGATCACTGAGCTAGATGAATTGGGTCCAATTATTGAAAAGAAAAATTACTTCATTGTCAAGGATCTGATGACATCTTTGGGAAAGAGGTATGAGAGATTGAAAAAGATACCTAAAGAGCTTGGAATTCAGTCTGCTCTCCCTGCTCTAGTCCCTGGGCAAGCTGCATCCCAATCCTCAGGAAGAAAGAGGAAACACATGGAACTGGAACCTGAGATCAAAGTGCCTTGGTTGGAATGCAATATAAGTGTTCCTGATGGCGTTCCATTTGTAAAAAATATGGTCATTGAAGAACCTGAGTATGGTATCTTCTTCACTGATGTGTTTGGTGATCAAGCCTTCCAAAGATGGAATTATATTCACAAGGTTGGAGTGGATTCTCTAGTATCATACTTGGTAATGGCCTCAATGGTCAAGACTCAAGAGAATGCCAAGTTTGGCCTGAAGTTAAGGAAGTTGATTGCTGATCACCCTAACCAAGAGAAGCTACAATCAAAGAAAGTGAAGCTAGAAGCATTGGGATACAAATTAGACTAAGTACTTTTTCTGTAATTTTTATTATCTTTTGTAATATATGATAGGCCCTTGTAATGTTTAAATGAACTATTTTTAGTAAATTTAGTATCCCTTATAAGCTTTATAGAATTCAGTGTGAGAAGAAGCTGTATTTACTCACTCACACTGAAAAACACTTAAGCTATATTTATATCCAAATAGGGGGAGATTGTTAGGCCCAGTCAGTGCCTAATGATCTTTCACTTAGGATTTGAATGCAAAATATCCTAAGTGTTAATAACCTTTAACATTTCAAGGTCACTGAGTGAACAATCACTAGTGAGTTACCTTCAGGATGCTCAGCATGAGTCTACAAGAAAGATTCTAACATTTAGTGAGGCGGTTCTCAGTGAATGAAGCCTGAGCCAAAGAAGAAGGTGATAGGTTCAATGAGTTGTGGCAATAGACTCACTGAACCCATACGATCTCCAACAACTAAAAAGACCCTGAAGACAAAAGACTAAAGAATAGACGAGATAGTTTGAAACAAATAAGTCCAAGCTCTTATCTGCCTGAAGTCAAACTATCCTGAATAGGGTATAAAGACAAGGTCAGTGTCATCATCTGACCTTAGAAAGTGTGTTTGTCCCATACTTAGAATAGAATTGTAATAGAGACAAAGGTGTACAACATGTACTAACCTATCAGCATTGGGACACGCACTTATCACCCATGTGGGTATGACCCTACCTAAGTAGTATAAATAGCAAACGTCTTATAAAGGAGTAGGTGTAAGTTTTGTGCATTTAAATTCATATCTTTCAAAAAACACCTACTCCTCCAAATCTACTAAGTCCCTTGCATAGCACTTTAGGTTTATGCAAAGTTGTTAGTGAGGAGATCACACACACACACACACACACATTGTCATTCAATCCCTATTGTAGTTCCGCATACAATGAGGTATAATTCTTAATAAAAAGAGTTAAACATTGAAAAGTTATTTTTGTGTCTTTTACTTATTAGTTATATTTACTTACATAAAACCTTTTCAAAGAACACATATCTTACTTTATTTACTTGCCATGAGTTAGTAAATGATAACTTTGTAGTTATTGTTCACTAACTAAGAGGGAACAACAGGGATCCACCCAGTTAAAAAAGTGACAGCTTTCACCATTGATCTGTGGGCATGCAAGGAACCTACGACCTGGATTAGTCTCGGTCCATGATGTTCGGGTGACTGCAAGATGCCCACAATAACATAAGGCCATTGTTCTTAAGGGTTAGGGTTCTTGGGAGTAGTTTTTGATCGGGTGAATTGGGAATAAATGAGGCGAGGTATCGAGGAGAGTTATAAGGCGTGAAATTTGGCGGGAGATGGGAGGAAGAAGTAGGGTAACACTGTTAGTCATTTAGGTGTATAATAAATGTGAAGGGACGAAATTGCCCTGAGCAAACGGGAACTTAACGAAAATATGGATGAGATTATGGTCAAAGGGCTGGTCAACCCATTTGGGTCAACCACAGGGACGTCCAGTGTAATTATCGAGGCAATAGGACGAGACATGCAATTTGGGCATAACCGCAAGGATGATCTATGTAATTAACTCAAGAGTAAAGTGCAAAAATCATCATTGTGGTTTTCCAAAAAACCGTCTCACGTCCCTCGTCAATACTTCGTCCAAAAGTCATCCCTCCGTTAGTAAATTGAGGCACCATACGTCCCTGAGTGCAATTTTTTTTCCGTTAAGTACTAACGAATGTATTAAAGGATGGTATTGTTGTCTTTTTGCTGTCACATGAATGTATGGTGAACGTTTACTTTAAAAAAAATATTTTTTTATTGTTTTTTAATTTAAAAAAATTTACATTATTATTCGTTAAAAAATTTAAAAATTTTTAAAAAATATTAATTTTTCCATACTTTTGAAATTTAAAAAAAATATTTTTTACGTTATTATTCGTGAAAATTTTTATTATTCGTACCTTTTACTTTTTAAAAAAATTTAAATTTTCATTTTTAACTTTTGAAAAAAATTATTTTTTTTGTAAGAAAACGTAAAAATGTATAAAACCGTTTAAAAAAATTAAATTTTTTTTATATTTAAAAAAAATAGAAAAAAAGTAAAAATGTTTTAATTTTTTTTATTTTTTCTTAACTTTTAAAAAAATTTAATTTTTTTCGTAACAAAAAATAATAGTTTTAAAAAAAAAATTTAAATTAAAATTTTAACAAGTACGAATTTTTTTATAAAAGTTTTGTAAAAAATTTAAAATTTTTCACGAATAATAACTTAAATTTCTTTTTTAAAATTTAAAAAGTACAAAAAAAATTAAGATTTTAAAAAGGGCGAAATTTTTTTCGAAAATTTTTTAAAATTTTTTTAAATTTTTTGACGAATAATAATGTAAAAAAAACAAAAAAACAAAGAGACACTAAGAAAAATTAATTTTTTTTAAAGCAAAGGTTCACCATACATATTTGTGGCAGCAAAAAGATAACAATACCCTCCTTTAAGACCTTCGTTGGTACTTAACGGAAAAAAAAATTGCTTCGTTCGTCCTCAGGTACGTATGGTGCCTCAATTTACTAACGGATGGATGGTTTTTGGGCGAAGTATTGACGAATGACGTAAGACGGTTTTTTGGCAAACCACATGGATGATTTTTGCACTTTACTCTTAACTCAATAAACAATGAAAGAAGACAATATAGATGGAGGATATGACATTGATTAAAAAAACGTAACCAGGAAGATACATTAAAATTGAAGTGTTGTTTGAAACGAAAGCTATCAAATCTAAAAGCAACAAATGATTAGTTTTCTACATTAAAAATATAAAAACTACACTGATGATTGAAGAAAATAAAGTTCTCCGATGTTAGCTGAGCTATTATACCTAATTACACATCTTCTTTATAAGATTAATTCCTAATTGTTGAATTTAAAATGAATCTTGTTATATTTTATTCTTGAAGCAAATTCTCGTGAGCTAGCTAGCTAGTTAGACTTGGACACCTCACGGATTGTCATGTTGTTGGCTTATTTCCTAGCCAATTGGTTCTAAACGCAGATTATTATACGCGCGAAAGTTCTTTATCTACAGGCCCCTGCACGAAAGTTCGTTATCTACAGGCCGGTGTACGTGTTCTCGAAGCTGAATTTATTATACGCGCGCATGATTATTAGAGAGTGCATGTTATATTTTGTTGCTAATGTAAGTGACGGTAATTTGTTGCCGCATTTCATCGACAAGGTTTCACGATGGAGTATAGTTCGAATACATACAATATTTTGTAGGTTTGTTTTGCAAAATTTTCATATAAGATTGTGATGAAGAGTCGAGGGCTTCCACACGAATAATTACATGCCCCTATTCTTTTTAGAAGCTAGCCAAGCTGACCACACAAACGAATTTAGTTTGTATATTTTCTTATATGAGTTAAAACCGTGTTACCAATAATATGCCCATCCTTATTCAAAGGGACCACTTATCTATAGGTGTGTGGAAATAAACATACTATAATCGTAATTATAGACACAACATTGTGATACAGTGCAATCGTATATATATTTTTTTATCCCATGCAAACTATAAGTGCACAACTTGTTCATTGTGAAAACTTGTCCAAAGTGTCCAAGCAAATGATATTTTAGTTATAAAATCACAGATGTTTTATTTTTAAGACTAAGCATTTGGTTGTTTGTGTGTAACAAGATGATAACCAAGGACAATTGGGTAGGTATATATAAGCCAATTTTATTAAGAAATATAACATTCACATAATGGAATTTCGTTAATTTCATTTACTTGATTGATAAAGGAAAGTAGGTTCACGATTTTGGTCACATGTCAACTTCATGCTTTCTTCTTACAAAATGACAACTGATTTTTTTTTTATAAATTGGTTAATACAAAAGATTGGGCAAATAGAATTTATATTATTCTTAGTGGTTGATAGATGGATAATATTGAAAAAATGAAAAGTAAACAAGAATAATTCCATCAATTTACATCCCAATAATTTGTATTTTTTTAATTATTAATTATGTAATTCAAAGTGTGAAGAAGAGTAGGGCCTGTAGGAGCTTGTGACGAGCTGCTAAAAATCGATCACCGGCTACACAAAATGGGTTGTGTATCGATTCTCACAGGAATAATTATTAATGAGGACAGGGAAACGGTTTGAAGAACTTGCAGAAGACTACACGAAGCAACTTGAACATGAAGTGGATGGAACAAGACAAAAGAATAATGAAAGCTATAAATACGCAACATATTTTTTCAAATAAAGAAAGCTATGCAACTTATTTTAATATTGTCAAGCTCACTAAATTACTTTCAAATTATGAACAAGCTAGCTAACTTTTCAAGTGAATTGACTAAAATATCTTTGTGTTCTTCCTATTTGAATTTATTCTTGATTTTTCATTTAAATTTTAATTAAAATTCATAGTATATCCAGATTTCCAGCATCCCCATCACTAAATCATTGTCATCTTCATCACCAAACCACCATCGTTTCCGGATTTTTCACTTTGTTACCCAAATGTTAATACAAACCGTGTTAAAGTCAAAAATCAAGCAAGTATCAACTTTGTTACCTAGCAAAAATTATGTTACCCAAACTTAAAATTTTGTTACCCACTTAAAATCAAGAACACATTCAAAGGTATATAATTTCAAAAGTTCTTGCATTCTTATATGGGTCAGCTCTCCAGCAGGTTGTGCTTCAATGATTATATGGGGTCATCTTCTCAAAAACTTTTCAAGAACACACAAACCCAGCAAAAATCAAGAACATCATTCGCAAAATTTTATTTTGTTTCATCGTGCAAATCACCGCATCAATAGCTTTATTTAAAGCTTGAAGTAATAATTTTTATTCTAATACAAGCAGGTTGTAAAAATCGTGAATCGTTAGCCGGACGGTCGACCACCTTGTAGCTTGTAATCGGTCAAGAAGGGATTAATCAACGATTAATCGGATTGGCATTTCTGACAAATTTTGAGTATTTTGGCAACTTTTTTAAATTTTAATTAAAATTCATAGTATATCCAGATTTCCAGCATCCCCATCACAAAATCATTGTCATCTTCATCACAAACCACCATCGTTTCCGGATTTTTCACTTTGTTACCCAAATGTTAATACAAACCGCGTTAAAGTCAAAAAATCAAGCAAGTATCAACTTTGTTACCTAGCAAAAATTATGTTACCCAAACTTAAAATTTTGTTACCCACTTAAAATCAAGAACACATTCAAAGGTATATAATTTCAAAAGTTCTTGCATTCTTTTATGGGTCAGCTCTCCAGCAGGTTGTGCTTCAATGATTATATGGGGTCATCTTCTCAAAAACTTTTCAAGAACACACAAACCCAGCAAAAATCAAGAACATCATTCGCAAAATTTTATTTTGTTTCATCGTGCAAATCACCGCATCAATAGCTTTATTTAAAGCTTGAAGTAATAATTTTTATTCTAATACAAGCAAGGTTGCAAAAATCGTGAATCGTTAGCCAGGCGGTCGACCACCTTGTAGCTTGTAATCGGTCAAGGCGGGGATTAATCAACGATTAATCGGATTTGCATTTCTGGCAAATTTTGGGTATTTTTGGCAACTTTTGTGTATTTTTGTACGAGTTTTAGGTATACTATTGGCAAGATTCTTTTCTAAAAACAACTTGTAATAGATATAAACAGTTACTATGAGTGATCAAAACAAGTTTACGGTGAGTTTTAGGTACTTCCGGCAAGATTAAAAGGTTTTTGACAAGTTTGACCACCGTTGATTGCCGTTGATCACGGTTGACCTATTTGTTTGACCCTGTTACATAAATCGGTAAGGTCGGTAACCTTGTAGCCGCCTAGGCGGTGATTAATCGGCCTTGTAAACCTTTTTTTTTGCAACACTAAATACAAGTATAGCAAATCACCACATCAATAGCCAGGATAAATTAATTTAAAGACCTGATCTATTAATTTGTTAAATGTGGATAACTAAATTGATGTAGGAAGTAGAAACATCATTGCTGAGTATGAATTAATTTGAAAAACTATAATTTATGTGGTGAGGATGAATTAATTCATCCACATTTAGCAAGACCCGATTTGATTGCATAAACCCGATCTCTTAATAGGATGAATTAATTGATGTGGATGAATTAAATGATGAATTAAAAACTGTAATTGATGTCGTGAACATCATTCGTTGAGGATGAATTAATTGATGTGGTGAATTTGTTAAATGTGGATGAATCAATACATTAAGTCCTTAAATGTTCTCATAACCACCAAATCAACCAATGGGAAGAACAAATTATGAATTTTATGAATCTGGAAATGTTCTCCTTAAATGTTCTCATAAATCGGGTCACGATCCTAGGCATCTGGATATAATATGATTTTTAATTATAAATAAATGAAAATTCAAGAACAAATTCAAATGTAAAGAACACAAGGGTATTTTAGTCAATTCATTTAAAAAGTTAGCTAGCTTGTTCATAATTTGAAAGTAATTAAGCGATCATGACAGTTTTTGAAATGAGTTGCGTAGCTCTGTTTATTTGAAAAAATATGTTGCGTAACTATAGCTTTCGCCCACAAAAGAATGATGTTGCTTTGCTCCTCAACATCCAAGGACGCCATAGCAGTGCTTTTTGCCCCCCAGCCCACCCCCAAACCCAAGGACGTTGCAATGGAAGAGTTTATAGCAAATTGATTGCTCGTTGCACAGCCCCTCAAAACCCTTAGGCGCCGCAATAAGCCACTTTCGTCAAATTTTCAGTTTTTCATATTTTGTTATTCATATAAGTTTAATGGTTGTTTAAGTCGTTTTTTTAGTTTATTTTAGTTTCTTTTTTACATTAAACACTTTCCCACTTGTTGGTCCCCTTGAATGTGACTTACGGTTTATCGAGTTAAACTAACCATATTCCATGGCAACAAAGTAAGTTTTAAACAGATATATATGAACAATATAAAGAACAAGTTCAAAACACATAGAAGTAACTTTTCAAAGTATATGTTCTTATTAGAATCAAATAAAAAATCTATGACACACCTTGCTTGCGGAATAGCAAGGTGGTTGAATGACAATTGGGGTGTTATCTCCTTCGAACTTAAACTCTAACTAAAGTTAAGAGAGTAAGAAAACAAACTACTTATGACTAGTACTGAAGCTTCAGCTTCAGCAGTTATGTTTAGTTTATTTGAGAGATAAATGAACTTTTTAATGTGTATCACATTAATTGGAAGATATGACATTTACTTTCAATATCCCTTTCCTTTTATAGGCAAAAATGGGTGGTTGAGATACCATTTAATGCAGACGCGCTCTAAGATACCAGGTACAATCTTTTAAGGAAAGTTCTTGTACTTCTATACCAACTTTAGAAGTATCTATTCCCAAGGAGATTGCTTTATTCTTTTTGACATAAAGCAATCTTTTTCCCGCCTTGTAAACCTTCTAGAAGTGAAACGTTTTGTTTCAATCTTCTGTTAAGGAGATAGACATCGTTCAGCTTGGAATTATCAACCAAGCTGAACTGAAGCTCTTGCTAAGGTCTTGTCTTCAGTTTCTGTACCGCCACATAAACTAAAGTGAAGATGATCTTGATCTTCTAAGTACCCGAAGAACTAGAGCTGAAGCTTTTCTTCAGCGACTCAAACTGAACATCCTTCAGTTTGACTATACTTAGGGGATTTTATGCTTAAATCTACTGAGAGGCTGAAGGGCTCAGGAACTGAACCCAACAATCTCTTCTTATTTGAATATACAAATAGCCTAAGTTAAAATCAGTTGTAAGTGAGCAAAACAACTTCTTCTTACACAACTGATATAAATTGAACAACATAACTGATAACCATTTCTATTAACTTTCGTTACATTACAAATACAAAAGATAAAACTAATACAAATGATTTTATTCTACCGCCTCAACTGCTCAATTACCCTCATCTACTTGAGTGGGTTTAGATTTCTCTTATCAACTTCAGCAAGCAGAAAGGAGCTGAAGGTCCTGGCGTGATCATCAATCTCAGGACCTTGGTTCAGTCTAAAGAAAAAAATTTATACAGTGCTCATAATTTTATTTGGGAAATCTCTAAAGTCTTCTATGGTAACAAAGTCCTGCCTGTGATAGGAGTTGAACATGATCATACCTAGGACTAGTTCATTCAACATCGTTCTAGCTGGATGATCTTCATACTAAACTGATGACTTGAGCCTTTTGTTTGCTCTGAAGTAGTCATGGATGTCATCAGCATGCTTTCTCTTCTTATTGGCAAGATCATTCAGTTTTTCGAGAGGGTCCTATTCACTAAGAGGTTTGTCCAGATCAATTCCTAGTTCTTCTTCAGTCTGGTGAAGGTAGTCCATTCTTATTTGTATCCGCTCATAGATGGTTTTCTATCCTTTTCCCATTCTGTTAGGACATGCTTTCACAACTTCTCTCCATTCACCAAGATGTAAGTCACTGGCTTTGAAGTCATGAATGATTTCACTTGTACCATCCTCTCTGTACACCTTTAGTGTAATTGGACCCTTTCTAGTCAAGACATCACAGTTTGTGATTCTAGACTTTGCTCTTCTATTCAGCATTTTGTCACAGTATTTATCATACTATAACTTGGCATTGTAGTATTTAGACACCACTTCAGGACCAAGTAGAACAACTAGCTCTGCTTTTCTTACTTCCCCTTATTGTTTGGCTGCTTCAGCCTTGGCTTCTTCCTTTATTTTCTTTTGTGCATTGATTTGTTCTTCAGTTAGATGGACATGATCTCCACTTTCAGTGACAAAATCAAATTTTCTCAATTTCTTCTTCTTAGAGGACCCAGCCAAAGAACCGGCCACATGACTTGTGTTTTCATCATCAGAATCACTTTCAGTACTCTCTTCTTCATTATCTTTTGAAGACATAGTCTTTTTGCCTTTGTCTTCCTTGGTTTGATCCCCCTCAGGTTGAGATGAGCTTTTTAGTGGACTTTGGAGGAAGGGGGATTATCTGTGGGTGGTGGTTGGGATTATTGGAGGAATGATTGGTATTGTAAGCGATGTTGTTGATTTAGGTTGTTTGTTCAGGTTAGTCCTTTTAGCATTCTTTTCAGCTCTTCTTTGAAATAGCTGGGAGATTGTTGCTTAATTTGTGTTCTTCTCCCCCTCAGCAGGTATAATGCCAGCTTGGACTGTTGAAGGAACACTGGTATCTCCCGCTTTCTTAGAAGCAGTGTTAAAAACCTAAGTAAATCTGTCCAAGGCTTCAGTGACTTTTTGTAGCAGGCTTGGAAGAGCATCCAAGGTTTTCAGTTTAGCTTAAACATATGCTACTTGTGTTGGTAGGGGAAGAAATTCCGCTGGAAGTTCCCACTGAAGAGTTTTCAGTTCAGCGACTTGAGATGTAAGACTTGTGACAGTCTTTGTAAAGTCTTCCAGCTTGGTGGGAATCTCTTTCAATTCCCCTAGCAACTCAATTTCTAGCTCATGAACTTGGTTCTTTAACCCTTTTACAACTTCAGCTAGTTCATTGAACTTGGTGGGGAGTTCCTTTTGCTCAGTTGGTAGTGAGCTACTAAAGTCACGAGAAGATAAAATCTTTGAAAATTTAGTGTGTAAAGACTTTACCAGAGGCTCATTGAGCTGTCCCACATTGGGAAAGGAGGGTTGAGCTGTAAGGAGATCAACTTCAGCTTCAGCTTTGTTCTTCTCATGCTCTAGTTTATGCTTTTGAGACTGAAGAATAAGCACTTGATTTGTGAGCTCTTGAAGTTGAATGGACCTGGGAGATGAGGGTTTTTGAAGCTGAAGCATTTTCAGTTTCGACATTTGAGATAGAATGAATCCCTTCATCTTTATCTACTTCATAATCCCCTTTACTTTTATCTACAACAATGATTGGATCATCTTCAGGGGAATCCAAGTCTATGAAGTCAGCTTTTACATTTTTTACCAGTTTTGCCAGGTCCTCTAGTTTGATTGTTTTTTAGGCTTCATCTTCCTCAAATTGTCCGGCAATTGTGTTGGCCCTCTTCCTTGTATTGGTTTGAGTGAGGACAGTTTCTAACCCTTCACTAATAGAGTGAGTTTTGTCTTCAAGAACATTTGGGTTAGTACCTGCGAATGTATGATCAAGTGAATAGCTTTTGGTTCCTTCATCCTTGCCTTGTTGTGTAGGCAGAGAATCATTAGGAGCAGATTTTCCAGGATCAGCTTCAGCTGTGGAATCTACTGAAGCATCATATCCTAATGCAAACTTAGAGTGAATAATGAAGGAAGCTGAAAATATTGGCTTAATATGAGTAAATGCTGACATACCACTACTGAGCTAAGGGTTGGCTCCATCTTTACTGGTGGCCCCTAAAGAAGTTGGATCACCAGTTGCTTGCTGGTCCTCTTTATGCATTCCAAGATCCACAGGTGTGGAAAGTGGAGGTTGGCTTGGGTTTGAATCCATGGCCGAGCTGGATTCTTTCTTTCTTTTTGAATGGCCAATTTTGGAGCCAGTAGGTGCTTTGGATGACCCACCTTTGGTAGCCTCAATGCTGGACACAGAGGGATGTTTTGAAGAAGATTGCTTCGTGTGTCCAGACTTAGCTCCAGGCTTTTTTCCTTGGGAATCCTTCTTCTCAGTATGTGAGGAGGTTCTAGGAGCTTTAAAAGCCACAGGCGCATCTGCTTGCAGACGGCCAACATGTGGTCTGTGAAGGGAGGTCCTTCAGGTTGGCCTTTCTTCAGTATCAAATTGTTGACACTAAAGATTTGAGTGGGGATACTTGTGACATTATCAGTACCATATCCTTCTATTCTTAGTTCCAGCAAAAGTGACAAAAATCTTGGGTAGGGGATGAATTTCTCCCTATTTTTCTTCTTCATCTTTTAAATAATGTCATCCCATATTAATTTTGCAAAATCAATATTAATCCCCTTAGCTAGATAGTATAAGATGGTGGCATCTTTGTTAGAGATTTGGTCAAACCCACTAGTCTTTTCCCTAAGGCACTAGATGATTTGTGCCATTAACAATCTTCACCTAGGAGGAAGAAACGTATTTTTAAGGGTTCCTTTGGTCTCAATTTCTTCCCCATATCCTATTGAAGGAAACCAATCTCTTACATCCTCTATGGAAGGGGTTTGAGCATAATCTCTTAAATGTTCTATGTAATTAGCCCCAATAGCATTTCTAAATGATGTAAGACCTACTTCACCATGTGTAACCCCATATGGAGTTGAGAACCAAACTCTTTGGGATTCTTGAACTTTGGCATTGTACAAGAAGTCAACTAAGTATTCCTTATACATGGTGGTTGATCTAGTAAAGGCTTCCCTGAGACAACATTTAAAAATAAAGTCTGAGACTTTAAGAAAGTAGTTTTTATTTGAGTGTTCTGGGTAGATGAGAGCAACTTCATTATTGTCTTTGAAGTGGATCATATTTGGTTCAAACTCTACTTGTGGTGCAGGATCATAAGGAATAGGGGTTCTTTGATCTTGAGGTTCATCTTGGTGTTGTTGTTGAGGGATTTGTTCTTAGTTTGCCATTTTTGTTGTTTAGGGTTTGAAGGTTTGATTTGGGGTTTTGTATGTGTTCTTGATAAATTTATTTGTGTTTGTGAGAAGTGAGCTTTGATTGGTTTATATGATTGGTGAATTTTTCACATTTATCTTGAAGAATTGATAACTGTCAAATGGAAGTTATGTATTTGTGAAGAGTTTTAGGGTTTTTCTTTGAAGTTTAGGGTTTGTTTTCAACATATGTACTAAACTTTGTATTTAATGAAAGTCGGCAAAGCATGCTTCTGACACCTAGAATAGTGAACAGCCGTTAGTGCACTGTTAAAGTAGGTGAGAGAAAGAGGTGAGGTCATTCGATCGTTTGGATATCCCTTTTTAATAATATTAAAAGTAAATAACTTTTTTTACAAGAAATCATTTAGAGAAAGTTATATTAATTTTGAAAATCACTTTTACTTTTAAAACTAACCTTGTGATTGATGTTTTGAAAAGCTGAACTAGGTTCAGGCTTGGTGTTATGTTATGCTGAACAGATATTGGTGATTTTATCAACATACATGCTCCAGCGAAGGCGACAAAATCGCACATGCTCATGCAAATCCATGAATAAGACATATGTGATTGCTTAGTTACTTCACTCGAGAAAGCTGAAGAGTTAGATCATTCGAAACTAAACTGAAGAAGATAAATCAGTTTTGTTCAGTTCTTGATGTGACCAATACCAATGCTCCAGCGAAGGCGACAAAACCATATGTGCTCATGCAAATCTATGAGTGAGACATGCGTGATTGCTCAGTTACTTCACTTAAGCAAGCTAAAGGTAACATGCAAAAATTGAACTGACATTTTAACATATGAAAGGTTGTTCAGTTTTGGATGAAATCATTGAACCTTTAGTTAGAACTGAAGGTTCAGGTTTCGAATCAATGTTTAGCATACCTAGTTCAACAATCCATCTTTTGAAAGTTGGCTTATCCAGAGGCTTGGTGAAGATATTAACAAGTTGATATTGAGTGGGAATGAAATGTAATTCAATGTCCCCTTTGAGAATGTGATCTCTGATAGAATGATATCTGATATCAATATACTTTGTTCTTGAGTGCAAAACTGGATTGTTTGAAATTTGCAATAGCACTTGTGTTATCGCAAAAGATAGGTACCCTTTCATATATGATGTCATAGTCAGTAAGTTGACTCTTCATCCATAGTATGTTGGCACAACATCCAGTAGCAGCTACATATTCAGCTTTAGCTGAAGACATAGCCACATATTGTTGTTTTTTAGCACTCCAGCAGACAAGTTTGCCTCTTAGCAACTGACAGGCATCTGGAGTGCTTTTTCTGTCCATGTTGCATCCAGCATAGTTTAGAGTTTGAGTATCCTTTTAAGTGAAAACCTGAACACTTTAGATACCAAAGACCAAGACTAAGAGTACCTTTTAGGTACCTAAAGATTCTCTTAACATCAATAAGGTGGGATTCCTTAGGATTTGCTTGATATCTTGCACAAAGACAAGTTGAGAATTGAATGTCAGGTCTGCTTGCAGTTAGGTATAGTAGTGATCCAATCATACCTCTATACTGAGTCTTATTTACAGCTTTTCCATTAAGATCATGTCCTAACTTGTTAGGGGGTACCATTGGAGTTTTCACTGATGAACCATTTATGTCATATTTTTTCAGCTGATCCTTGACATGTTTTTCTTGGATGATTCAATGCCTCTTTCAGATTGTTTAATCTGAAATCCAAGAAAATAGGTGAGGATACCCATCATGCTTATTTTGTATCTTTGAGTCATCATTTTAGCAAACTGTTTGCATAATTTTGTGCTGGTGGACCCAAAGATAACGTCATTAACATAGATTTGCTCTAAAATCACATCAATTTGAGTTTTGGAGACAAACATAGTGTTGTCTATATTATCTCTTACAAACTTGTGTTCAATGAGATAGGTTGAGAGAGTTTCATACCATGCTCTTGGAGCTTGTTTAAGTCCATAAAGGGCTTTGTCCAATTTGCACACATGGTTGAGGAACTCACTGCTCTCAAAACCTAGAGGTGGTTTGACATAAACTTCTTTTAGGTTACTGCTATGTGCTTAATTACACATACCATTTTCCACTAAAAACGGACTTAATTGACCAAAAACGTACCAAAAATACATTGTATTTGTATGTTTTGCATTTGTATTGTGCAGGTAACGGATATCTAAGAAAAGGACAAAATCGAAGCCAAAACGACAAAACCGAGCACGAGAACGGAAAGACCGTGAGAAGTCAAAAAGACAAAGTCAAAGTCAACAAAAAAGTCAAAGTCAAAGTCAACCCCGGGAAGTGGCATTGGAAAAAGCATCGAAAACCGAACCCGAAAACCTAAATTGTCAAAAGTGGGCCCACCCGTACCCACCTAGTGGGCCCGGGTCAGCCCACTTATATATTACAAACCTTAAGCCTTATAAAAAGCCCAAATCCTTTTTATATTATAGCCGGCCCAACACAAGCCCAAAACCAAACCCATTTACCCCTTATAACTCCTGTTAACCGTTACCCCTTTTTAAACTTTACACCGTTAGTCCTCTAAGGACTAACGGTGCAAACATTTACAAACCTCAAGGACCAAAGTTATATCACCACAAGGACTAAGATTGCAATTATAACATACCACCTCAGGGACTAAACTTGCCATTTCCCTAACTTCAAAAAATTGCGCGAACACTGTACATCTCCCTGAGTGTGTCCTGTCCTCACTACCAGCCAAAACACTATTCCCCTTTCTTCTCCCCTTTGTCGACCCACACCTATACACACCTTATCCCACCTCACAAACAGCCAAATAACACCTTGGCAATCCTTAGCATTTCCATTCGTCAAGGAATGAGGACAAAAATGAAGGGCTAAGATCAAGAGACTTGGGGACTACTCATTTTGGATGGCTATGATTGCTCTTGGATCCTACTCACACAACAAGCACACCCGCAGGAGCTCTCACAAAGAAAGCACAAGACCTAGAACCTTCTTTGCTGGTGTATAAATAGGCTCATTTGTAAGCCTTTGGGGAACGAAGTTTTTCACCTAGTTGTAATTTTCAGCTTATTTTTAGTGTAACCTTTTAAATATTGTAATGTCTTTTTATGAATTAATGAAATTTCAAGTTTTAGCTTAAAATCAGTTTTACTCATTTGTGTTAAAAGTTATCAAGAATCTTGCATAAGCTTTTATAAGATCTTACTTAAGCATATTATTAAGCTGTTTTCATTTAAATATAAAGTACTTAAGAAAATTTTACAAAAAACCAAAAAAAAAATTCACTCCCTAAAATACCACAGCTTATTAATGGATGATAAGCCAGTTATGGAAGGGCTTATGGACAATACTAGCTTGTCTTTTGACAAGCTAGAGCTTGTAGATTAGCTTATTTATAAGCTTGATTGCCCTGTTTTGAGCAAGGGCCTTTGTAAGTTCCATTTTCTTTCATTTTTAAGCTTTTACTGTAGCATTGCTTATTAGTGCTTATTCCTGCTTATTGTTTGCTATTATCTGTTTATTTATGCTTATTTGTGTTGTTGATTGCTTATTTATGCCTGCTTATAGTTTAGATATCATTTGTTTAAAGTTTTCTTAAAAATCTGTCTTAAAGTAGCTTAGTATTGCATAATCTGTTTCAGCTTATTTGAGTGCTTATTGGTTATTGAAATTTGCTTAATATTGTTTGTTTAACTTATTTAATATCTGGTCTTTTGAATTTGTGCTTTAAATCAGCATTAATCTCTTTAAAAATGCCAAAACAGTTTTTTAAGGAGTGTTTGGGTCAAGCTTTAAAATGGGTCAAAATGGGTCAAAAATAAATTTATGCTTTTGAGTCAACTTTGATTAGATAATATTAGTAATAAAAATCAGTTTATGTGAGTTTTTAAGTTTTTAATCTCAAAATCATAGCTTAATATGCATCTTGTTTGAATTTGTTGGTTTTAAGTTGTTCATAACAGCTTATAGATTTAGATTTTAAAAAAGTGGTATTTTAAGATTGTTTTTGTGTTCATTAGAGTGTTAAAGTAAGTTAGGAACCAAGCTTTTAAGGCCTGCATTGTTGTTTTATGTTTTGCCAAAATCTGTCAAAAAGTGCTAAGTGTTGAAAATTTTGAGAAAATGCTTTTTCAATTGCTTTTTGTGGCTTATGCTTTATTTCAAAATGCTTTTTGATTGTTGATTTAAGTTCTTTGAGGTTTAATTTTGATCTGTTTGTTGGTCTCACATTCATAAGGTTCTGTTTAAGTGCTTATTTTTAAGCTCAAAAGTGGTGTTTTGTGAAGATTGCAAAAAATTTTCTAAGTGTCAAATCTGTGTGAGATAGCTTTTTCATTAAGCTTTTTAAGTGCTTATTTGAATTTCAAACTGCTTTTTCTTTGTTGCTTATTGTAGCTTTTTGGCCAAGCTTTTTAGTGGTATAAGCCACTAAGCCATAAGGATCTGTTTGCTAGCTTATTTTTAAGCTAGAAAAGTCCCTTTTGGCTGTTTGCTTAACAGTTTGGCCAAAAAGCTCATTTGCTTATTTAGGCTTATTAGCTTATTAGGTTAGTTTAAATCCATTTTAGCTTATTTCTTTCAGTTTAGAGCTTATTTAAGCTTATTTGCATTGTAGCTTAAAAATCTTAAGTTTTAAAGCCTTTTTAGTATTCTGTCATTCTAGCTTATTTTAGTTGCTTATTTTTGTTCAAATATGCTTATTAGGTGTAGTTAAGTTCCTGTCCTAGCTTATTTCTCTTTTTGGATTGCTTTTTAGTGCTTAAAGTGCTTAACAGTTAGCCATTTTAGACTTAGTGTAAAAAGGCTTATTCTGTCAACTTTTCAGCTTATTTTAGTGCTTATTTTTGGTTTATAAAAAAAGTGGTTTTGTAAAAGTTGCTTATTTTTAAGCCCTTTAAAAAGTTGTAAAAAATGGCATTTGAAAAACATTTGGGAGTTGGGGGAAGTCCCAGGTGAGCAAGACTCGAACCCGGGACCTCAACCCCTACTCACCAAACGTTTTTACACACAACACACACTACCACTCGCCCTTAGGTCTTTTTCGGTTTTACCTTGCAAAATCAATTAGTTATACACATTTTGAGCCCTTAAGGCCATAAGCACTTCGCAGCTTATTTTGGGCTTTTTAGAGCTTATTCGATAAGCTGGCTTAACCAGCTTATTTTTCCTAGGAACTTTACAACATTTAGGACTTTCCTGCATTTTTTTAGATTTTTCCAACTTAATTTGTTATTTTTCTTTATTTTTCGAAGTTTAAAAATTTAGAAAATCATTTAAAAATAGTTTAATTAATCAGAAAAATACAAAAAAATAGTTTTTAGATTTAGAATAAATAGTTTTAGGTTTACAAAGTTTAAAATCTTTTTCATCATTTTTAGATTTTAAATTTCATTTTTTGCTTTTTAAATTAAATTTAGGAATTAGTTTTTAATTATAAAAAGTAGTGAAAAATATTTTTCTGAGTTTTTATGATATTTTAGACTTTTCTAAAGTAGAAAATCATTTTTTGGAATTTTTAGTTATTAATTTGTTATTTTCTTGGATTTTAAATAATTAAATAGGTTTTAATTCAATAAAAAATTATTAAAAAGTAAAAAAAATATAATTCCTTTTTTGAAAATTTTATTTTGTCATTTTAGAGGTTTAGAAACCAAATTGGCATTTTTAGGGGTAATATTTGCCTTAGCTAGTTTTTAGACGCGTTTTTAGGATTCTCGTTTTGCGTTTTTAGTTTAAAATAGTTTTGCCTTAATTATTTTTAAGTGTTTGCATTAATTTTCCCATAGTTTTAGAAAACCAATCTAAATCTTGTTCCATTCAAGCATCGATTATCAAAACGACTCTCGACTTTCAATTGCATTCCTCGTTGGGGATAACGACCCGGGAATTCATCTTCCCGGTTTATTACAATTGAGATTTTTGACTATCCTTATTATATATTTATATTTATTATTTATATATATATTAAAGGCTGAGTTTAAAGATTGTCAATTTTTGGCGCCGTTGCCGGGGAGGATTGTATACGATTGTCGTTGCGTTTGACAATTTGTGCTTTGAAGATCCTTCCGTGTGAAGTTATTTTGCTTATTTTCTCATAAAAAAAATACAAAAAGATTTTTCTTTTATTAGTATATATATATAATATAAAAATAAAATAAAAAACCAAAATTTTTAAAACATTGCCCATAAAAAGAAATAAAATTCATCATCAATATAATACTTTCAACTGAAGTGTTATCATTAATAAGTTCCCGAACAAAAGATCAAAAACTTACCTTTTATGTCACATGCGAGGTACGGTTCACCTTTGAAAGATAAACAAACTCTAAGAGGGGTATAAGGCGGGCCGTTCCAACGAACTATGACCCTAAAGGAGAAAGGTTTTTAATAGCTTCGCGATTTCCTTCTCCTCCGCTCCTTTGTGCGTTTTTCTCTTTAAAGAGCTACCGAGAAGCTTGTTGATTATTAGGTTTAAGTGTCTTATCTCATTGTCCGTTATTAAAATAAATTGTGAATGAGAAAGGAAATCATCACAACACATTGGCGTCTATAAAAGGAACTAAAACATGCATAAAATAAAAGGTATAGACATGTAGTGTGATGAAAATACCCAAACACATCAACAAAATCCAAAAGGCGTCTAACATTGAAATAAAGGCAGTTCATGCCAATGTTAAGACATGCAAACATTCATACATCCTAATCAAAGCAAAACAATAACATTCAACATTCAAAACAAATTACAAAATCTAGATAACTAAACTTCGCCAGCTGCCTACGGTCCATCTAGCCACTTTTCCTAACTTTAATCTCATCCTGCTGAATACCTGAAAATGATGCTTATACGTCAACACAATGGTTGGTGAGAAACATAGGTTTTCAGACACACATACTCAATCCGTTACCAAAACAATTTAACCAATTCCTGCAATTATAAAACAATACGCTTTTGATCACTTCTGACTACACTCTTTAATATATAGTAAATATATATATAATATACTTATAAATATATAAAAAGAAGGGTAGGAATCAAAAGATCTCAGTTATAGTAATCCGGAAGTATGATTCCCGGGTCGTTATCCCCGATGAGGAAAGCAATTGAAAGTCGAGAGTCGTTTTGAGAATCGATGCTTGAATGGAATAAGATTGATATTGGTTTTCTAAAACTACGAGAAAATTAAGGCAAAAACTTAAAACTACTTAAGGAAAAACAAATTTTAGCTAAAAACGTAAAACGGAAACCCTAAACTGTGACTAAAAACCCTAAATTTCCAAAAATAAACTTAAAATGAATTTTTCACTTTTAATAGACTCTAATTAACTAAAAAGTAAGATTAAAGAAAACTAGAATGAAAACGGAGTTGATTTGAGCTTAAAAACACGTAAAACGTGAACGGGAATGAATCCCGTTCTTTAAAAAGTGAAATTTTGCAAATTAAACCCTACGGAAGCAAAACTATTTTTCCTAGGAACTATATGATAAAAGAAAATTTTCTAAAAAAGAATTATATTTTTTTGACTTTTTTATAATTTTTTATGAATTAAAAACGATTTTAAAGAAAATTAAATATAAAAAATACTAAACGTTTTATGAAAAATCTAAAAAAATTATGAAAAATAGCTTGAACAACGAGGAATCTAAGAAAAATAAGTTGGGAAACACAGCTTATCAAATAAGCTGTGAAATAAGATAAAACAACTTATTGTACCTAAAGAGCTAAAATGCATATAAGGAATATATTTTGCAAAGGTATACCGGATGAGCTATTGTAGCACAATGGTTGGGAGTGTGGGGGATAAAATGCTTGGTGAGGGTGGTAGAGGTCCCGGGTTCGACCTTGTCTCACCTGGGTTTCCCACATACAAGTGTTTTATTTTCGCTATTTTTTAATAACTTTTTTAGAAAACCTTGAAAATAAGCATTTTTTAACAAAGCCACCATTATTTAAAACCTCAGATAATTCATTGTTTGTATTTTTTAAGAGAATAGAGCAAATAAAAAAATAACAAATAAGCCTAAAAACAAATAATAACAATGTCTAAAAAGCAATAAAGAACCAAAACAAGCACAAATATAAGCTAGATAGACAGAAAGCTAAAAAGGACTTAAAAACACTTAAAAATTCACAACTAGAAAGCAAATAAGCTCAAAAGGTTGTTGGCAAAACCCAAATAAGCTAAAATGGGTATTATACCTAACCTAATAATCCTAAGTCTAAACCTAAATATGCAATAAGAAATGCAGATAACTAAAATAACAAAATGTTACCTTTTGCCCAAAACTGATAATCCAAAAGTCCAATAAGGACTTATCTAGCTAAAAATAAGCTTAGCAAACAGATCCCTTATGGCTTAGTGGCTTATACCACTAAAAAGCTTGGCCAAAAAGCTACTTAAATCCATAATCAGAAGAGAGTTTGAAACATAAATAAGCACTTAAAAAGCTTGATGAAAAAGGCTGTTCATAATGATTCAACACTTAGAAAATTTTTTGGAATCTTAACAAGTTAGCACTTTTGAGCTTAAAAATAAGCAACCTAATGGATCCTTATGAACTTATAAGCTGAAAACAGATGAAGATTAATCCTCAAAGAACAAGTATCAATAACAGAAAAACAATTTGAAATCAAGAATAAGCCACAATGATCATATCAAAAAGCAGTTTCTTTATTTTTCAACACTTTATGTAAACTTTTGACAGGTTATGACCAAACACAAACCAACAATTGCAGGTCTTATAGACTTTGTTTTAGCACTCAAACAAACACAAAACATCACAAATGCACAAGGTTTAAGAGCCCAATCACACAAGAAGATAAAATGAACTTTTAAAACTCACAGATTCAAACTACTTATAGAACTAACTTTGAAAATGAGATTTAGGCAATGACATCCTTTAAAAACTACTTTAATCTGCCTAAATTAACTAATTAAAACTAACTTAGTACCTTAACCCATTAAAAACATAGTTTTGACCCATTTTCAATGTTAACCCAAACACTCCCTTTCAACACTTAAAATGCTTTTTGAACTTGATTTAGACTGATTTAAGCTACAAACTACCAAGACCAGATAGTAAACAGCTTATAACAATCTAAATGAACATATTTCAACAATCCAATAAGCAAAAACAATAAGCTAACAACTAAAGCTAATTTTTTTGTTTTTATGACTTTTTTGTATTAAAAACATAAAAAGTAATATCTAGACAAACAATTAAACTAAGTAAGCATTAAACATAAATAATAAGTAATTATAAGCTAATACAAACTATAATAAGAAAATAATAAGCAGTCTAAGAAACGATAAAGCTAATAGAGATATATTAAGACTTAATTGTAAAGAAGAAACTTACAAGAGTCTTTGCTCTAAACAAGGCTAAGATAAAACATAAGTGAGCTACCAACAAGCTCTAGCTTATCACAAGGATAAGCTAGTAAAGTCTAATAAGCTCTTCCAAGGTAAGCTTATCATCCAAAGCAACTAAATCCATCCATAGCTTAGGTATTAAACTGAATTTAGATTTAAGTAAATTAATGATCAAATTTACTTCTATCTTAGCTTATAGACTAAGATGATCTAAGAACTTATAAGAGCTTATGTAACAATAGCAGCTTATTTAAACCATATTTTGCATATTAAGTAAAACGGATTAAAACTCAGTATGATAAGTAAACTTGAACTTTTATTAATAAAAACAGATTACAAAGCTTTTAAATGAAAATTACAAGTATTTAAATGACATTAAGCTGAAAATTACAATAAGCTACAAGCTAATTTTTACACTACTCCTAGTTAAGCTAGATTCTTCCTGTGAATGAGGATGCCCTTGTATTTATAGCCCGAGAAGAAGCTTATAGGTCCTCAAGTCAGTTAGACGCTCCCTTGATCTTGGCCCTTGAATCATTCTAATCATTGGATCCATTTTCTCAACCGTTGGATTGATTTGATGAGCACACGGATTGCCAACGTGGCATTCCGTGTGTCAGACCCCTTTGTGCTTCTTTTGCACTAGATTTAGTGCAAAATCCCAATCATTGGAGTGTTTCTTTCATATATCCGCGTGTCCTTTCTTGTGCACTTGGACCAATAAGGAGCTTTTGTGACGTCTAACTCTGCCACATCGTACCTTGGCACTTGAATTGTTAAGCCATATCATCAATTTGAATTAACCCCTTGTTTTTTAGCAGGGTAAACGATGGAAACGATGATGAATAGTAAAAAGCTAATACCCGTGTTTTTTTTACTTTTAAACGTTAGTTGGGGGTGTTCGACTCGGGGGTTTGGGTCGTTGACCTAGGCCACAGGTGAGGTTTGGGCTTGGTTATAAGGTTGGTTATTGAGATAACGACCGTTATCTCTTATAATATAAAGAGATAACGGTGTTAGGGCTTTAAGGGTTATTTTTGAATTAAGGGTTAACTATGAGGGACTGTTTTGGGTATTTTGGGGTTTTGACTTCACATGTTTGACCAGGGTTGACCAAGAGTTGACTAAGTTGACCTTTTGCTAGAAACTTCTGGCTCTTTCGTACTCTTTCCAATCTCGTGTCCGTGTTTGTCCGGCTTTGACCATTTTCTTGTGATTTTTGCAACTAATCCGTACTACACATCACAAAACAACAAAATTCACAAATACAAGCATATTTTTGCATATTTTAATCATTTAAAGGCCATTTTTGATATAGAATGGATATGTGATTTCTAACATATCAAAATTCCCCAAACTAAGTGATTGCGTGTCCTCACGCAATATTATATGCTCTAAAACCAAATACCTCAAAAATTCCCCAAACTAAATCTTTAAAAAGTAGCAAAGACTTTCGTGGAGAGAGTTAAGAAATCACAAGCTTTAAAACACCCCATTTTCCCATTTTTCAAAACTTTTTCCATTTTTTATGAGTAATTAACTAGAATATTCTGACTTTCGTTATTTCCATAACTGTTAGGGATCATAGAACAAGATGCATTTCGATCCGAGAATGCCCCAAATAGGATAAATTCATCGTCCCTGACTTTTCACTTATCCAAACCAAGCTTAAAACGAAATCACAGTTAAATATTAGTAAAGATGCTAATACTACTCATATTTGCAAATTATGAACTTTTCACTCCCGACAATTATTATATCTTAGGTGAATGTGCTATTTTGAATTTCAACCATGCATCAACGTTTTGCAAAATACTATGCTTCACGTTCTACCCAAGAATAATAAGTTTGAAGGCGAGATCATCCCATGTAGCGACTTTCGTCTCGGCACATCCCAACCTTGCGGCTAAGTGACCAGGCTTTTGACACCCCACAGAGACTAGTATCGGGACTCACGGACCTTAGGTTTCAAAAACTCTCAGGTTTCCCGTATATACATAGCTTTAAAATAGAATAGTCAAAGTTCAAAAGCATATTTGAATTTAACAAAAAGAAATCTATTTATTAATTCAAACTTAATATTAAACATTTATGCAATTGTAACCCTCGACCTTTTTAGAAGGCTGCAACATCGGTTGTGAGCCGGCAAGATGCAACAAACTTTTATCAGTCTCGGATTTTTATTCTTACTATGGGCTTTCTTTAGAAGACTACCACATCGGTTGTGAGCCGGCAAGAGGTAGTAAACTTTTATCAGCCCACAATTTTTTTAATATATATATATATATATATATATATATATATATATATATATATATATATATATATATATATATATTATTTATATAGAGAAGACTTCTTTTTGAAAAATTCAAGTATAAGTTTGAACTAAGACTAAAATTGATTGCAATACCCCGTACATAAAAATTATTGATTTAAGTTTAATCTCCAAAAATAGCACGTATATTAATCCGGTTAGGAGCTTATGGGAGAAAAAGCCACAAATTACATACATGAGCTCTTAAGATTTCCAATAAATTCCTTGTTGATAGCATCCAACTCCATACTTAAACTCTATCAGTTTTCGGTTCTTCGCGAATTTCCGCGAACGCTTAGCCTAAAAGTTAAGGAACAAGCTAGAGCTCAACACGCCTTGCTCGATTTAAATTAATTCTGTATTCTACCCTAGTAGGAAAGTCAAAATTGTAACAAAACACTGAAATTTTTTATTTTTAGAAAATTTTAAATATTTTTCATATTTTTACAATTTTGACGGGCAAAGTGTTATATATGAGGGGGGGGGGTCTGGAGAACAACGGGCAAAGGTAGGGGTAAGTGGACATATCGAGAAGAATTGACGGGACTACCCCAATACTAAAATTAAACATTATCCTTAATGTTTCCTAGCCTAAGACTTAAAAACCCCATACTGAAACTCAAAAAGTCGAATGCATAATCCAAGCGTGAAGAAAGTATTACAAAAAAACTCAAGGCGTTTATCAAGTATGCTACGAGATAAATGTTAGTCGATAATAATCTTAGGATATCGGATTTCCCCAAACTAATGGCAAGCAAAGGCTAGGAAGCTCGAGTGGACCAGGACAAAACACCGAACACGAGAGTCTTCAGAAAATTTTGGGTCAATCCTACAAAAAATCACAAGTACAAACAACAAGAATCGGAAGAGTACAAGCCTCCTCACATCACAATAGAAATAAGAAAGAAGATAGAAGGATAAGCATGGGGTGCCTCCCACGAAGCGCTTTGTTTTTGGTAACCGAGTCACATAGCTTGACTCGATCCCCGAATATCAATCCGTCCTTGTGACAGTGTGAGATCCTGGACTACCTTGGGTGGTAAGTCCCCTCCGAAGTAATGCTTCACACGATGACCATTCACCTTAAAGTTTGGACCATCGGGTTGAGATAACTCGATGGTTCCGTATGGAAAAACTTTGGTGATGGTGAAAGGTCCTGACCAACGAGTTTTAAGCTTTCCGAGAATATCTTTAGACGAGAGTTGAAGAGTAAAACTCGATCACCAACATTGAAAATGAGGTTTTTTATCTTAAAGTCGTGAAATCTTGCATCATCCTTTCTTATAAATCAAAGAATCTGCAAAGATTGATCATGAAAGCCTCATTAAGTTCATTAGTTTAATTGACACCCCACATAGACTAGTATTGGGACTCACGGACCTTTGGTTTCAAAAACTCTTAGGTTTCCCGTATATACATAGCTTATTTAAAAACTTAAAATGAATTAGTCAAAGTTTAAAAGCATATTTAAATTTAACAAAAAGAGATTTTCATTTATTAATTCACATTTAATATTAAACATAACATTGATGCAATTGTAACCCTCGACCTTTTAGAAGGCTGCAATATCGGTTGTGAGCTCGCAAGATGCAGCAAACTTTTATCAGTCTCGGATTATTATTCTTACAATGGGCTTTCTTTAGAAGGCTGTAACATCGGTTGTAAGCCGACAAGATACAGCAAACTTTTATCAGCCCACAGTTTATATTTATTACTTATCATTCTTTTTTCATTTTTCATCATTTATATGTATATGTATATGTATATGTATATGTATATGTATATGTATATATATATATATATATATATATATATATATATATATAGACTAAAATTTTTGCTATCAACTACATAAAAATTGTTGATTTAAGTTTAATTCCAAAATAGCAGTATTATTAGTCCGGTTAGAAGCTTAGGTGAGAAATAAGCCACAAATTAATATATGTGCTCTTAGGATTTCTAAATAATCCTTATTTTGCATCCCACTCATACTAATCTATTCATTATTTCGTTCTTCGTGGAATTTCGCGAATGCTTAGTCTAAAAGTTAAAGAACAAGCTAGAGCTAAACACGCTCGATAAAGTCAAAATTTATTCTTATTCTACCAGCAGGAAAAGTAAAATTATACAAAACACTTATTTTATTTTTGAAATTTTTTAAATTTTTTCATTTTTTTGGAATTTTGGTGGTAAAAACGGGATTACGTGAAAACAACGACTGCAGGCATAATCAAATCGATAGATCCCCCCTCCATACTAGAATTAAACATTGTCTTGAATGTTTTAAGAAGGGTCTCTACGCTTACTCTTGCGTTTATTAAGTATGCTCAAAGATAAACTTTAGTTAATTAGATTAGGATATCAGATTCCCAATTGAAGCTGAGGATTTGAAGCTCTTGTGATCGAAGGACAAAACCGCGAGCTCAAGAAGAGGCTTCAAAATATCGGACAATCTGGGACAATCTTCACAAAAATACAAGCAAACGAGATGGAAAGGGCACACCTCCTCACAATAAAAAAACTTATCATTACTACATAATATTACTACGGATAAGCATGGGTTGCCTCCCACGAAGCGCTTGTTTAGGGTCACTAAGCTTGACCTAATCCCCGAATTCATTGGTCCTTGGGGAAGGTTTGGAGATCCGGGACAACCATTTGTGGTACGTCCCCTCCAAAGTAGTGCTTAATTCTATAACCGTTCACCTTGAAGTTTGGCCTGGAGTTTTGAGATAACTCGACGGTGCCATATGGAAAGACATGGGCAATGGTGAACGGGTCCGGGACATGGGATTTTAACTTGCCACGAGAACATCTGAATCGAGAATTAAAGAGGCGACTTGATCCCCGCGTTGAAAACGCGGTTTTTGATCTTTAAGTCATGGATCCTCTTTGTTTTCTCTTTATAGATTAAAGAGTTCTCATAGGCATGATCACGAAGTTCATTTAGTTCATTGAGTTGAACTTTTCGGTGATCACCCACGGTCTCAAGGTCAAAGTTTGCATGCTTCAAGGCCTAATAGGCTTTGTGCTCGAGCTTGATCGGTAGATGACATGCCTTTCCGTACACGAGCTTGTATGGGGTACACCCGATGGGTGTTTTGTAAGCGGTACGGAAGGCCCAAAGTGCGTCATCTAATTTATCCGACCAAGAGGCACGATTTTCGCCTACGGTCCTTTCAAGAATTCGTTTCAAGCCACGATTGGATACCTCAACTTGCCCACTTGTTTGTGGGTGATACGCGGTGGAGAGACGGTGAGTAACTCCAAATTTAAGCATGACCTTTGCAAACTGGTCATTGCAAAAATGGGTTCCGCGATCACTTATGATAGCACGAGGGGCACCAAATTGGGCGAAGAGAGATTTAAGAAATTTGCAAATAACTTGGGCGTCATTGGTGGGGAGCGCTTTTGCTTCAACCCATTTTGACAAGTAGTCGATGGCCACGAGTATATATTTGTTCCCTCGTGAAGACGAGAACGGCCCCATGAAATCGATGCCCCACACGTCAAAGATTTCGCAAACTTGGATGGAATTTTGAGGCATTTCATCACGTTGCGAAATTTTTCCTTGACGCTGACAAGTGTCACATCAGGTGACCAAGTCATGGGCATCTCGGTAAATTGTGGACCAATAAAATCCTGAGTCAAAAACTTTTATGGCGGTGTAGTTTGCACCGTAATGTCCCCCGATGGGTCTACTATGGCAAGCTATGAGGATGTCAATAGCTTCTTGGCCCGCAACACACCGCCGGATCACTTGATCTGCACATATTTTGAACAAATAGGGGTCGTCCTAAAAGTAGTGTTTAACATCCTTGAAAAACTTGTTCTTTTGTTGGGACAACATCCCTTTAACAATGAAATTCCCCGCATGGTAATTTGCAAAATCGGCAAACCACGAGGTACTTGAGTCACCACAAAAAGTCACCATATTAAGTGTCTCGAGAGGAAATGTTTCATTTATCTCCTTTGGGTCGAGCACATTTACATAAGGATTTTCTAATCGGGAAAGATGATCGGCCGCGAGATTCTCGGATCCTTTTGTGTCAATTACTTTGAATTTGAACTCTTGAAGGAGACCGGACCAATCTCGCCTTGGAACTCTTGAAGGAGACCGGACCAATCCTTTTGTGTCAATTACTTCGTATACACAATGCTTTTGTTCAAGATGAGGTAAGACCGGAATTTTTCGAAGGCGTACACCACGGCTAACATTTCTTTCTCCGTCATGGTGTAATGCGATTCTGCCACGTTCATTGTTTTACTAGCATAGTGTATAGGCCTAAAGTGTTTTTCATGACGTTGCCCCAAGACTGCACCTATGGCAAAGTCGCTTGCATCGCACATAAGCTCAAAGGGTAAGTCCCAGTCTGGGGCAATCAAGATTGAAGTTTCGGTAAGTTTTTTCTTTAACGTTTCAAAAGCTTGAATACATTCATCGGAGAAGATGAACGAAGTATTTTTCTCAAGAAGATGAGTCATCGGTCGGGAAATTTTAGAAAAATCCTTAATGAACCGTCGGTAGAAACCGGCATGACCGAGAAAACTCCAAACACCCTTGACGGTAGTGGGATGAGGTAACTTAGCAATCACATCGA
>BQNB010042861.1:0-45865 GCA_026074375.1 Tanacetum coccineum | reverse complement strand
CGCAAGAGTCTTCATACTACCTTGCCCTAATATGGTTGATCACCCTTTAAGTGTTTGAATGCGTGTAATGTACTCTTAGGGGCCTTGTAATAGTCTTCATACTATCTTACATGTGCGTTGCCTTAACGGAATATTACGTGTAATTCGTTCATGAATTAGGAAATACTTACACATTACATCACAAGTGTGACAAAGCAATAGGATTAAAAAGAGCAAACTAAGGAGTAATGCATGATTAAGTGAACACGTTTGTTTACCTATACGAGTTTTCATAGTAGATTAGATTTAGAATAAATTAGTAGTTAATTACCTTAAAACCAAACCCCTTCAAACCAGAGATTTTACTTGCTTTCTTAAAACATAAAAATACAAAAATGATCTTTTTTCGCCTCTTAGACCTTAGTTACATTCTGTTCGAGCCTTCCCAACACTATTCCCTATGTGAACGATAAATTAAACCCCCGAGTCTTGCCTATACTACACTACAACGATTAGGTGCACTGTCTAAGGGGTTATAAAAGTTCTTGTGTTTACAACAACCGCACATCAGGAGGATTATATCCGAATTTCAAGAACCATTTAAAATCAAACATGTAGATATAAATAGTTCATTTAATTCATACTTTTTTATTTGTTCATTTTTGTTTGTGTCAAATACTTGTGTTAGTGTTTTATTGATATTTCAAAATTTACAGGACTTAAGAAACATGATTTTCTAGAAAACAAAAACGAAGAATATGTTACATGTTAGTTTGACAACATCAGAGCTTGCACTTGAAGGCGTTTGCTGGAAAAAATTTTGAAAAAAAATATATTTACAGTTGAAAAAAACTGTTAAGTTTATATTAAAATATAAATTAAGTAAAAAAATCTGAAACCAGTGAACATTAGAAAAGAAATTGTAAGAAAGCGCCAGCTTTTTATTCTTTTAGTTATACTCGTAACACAAGGAGAGTAACGGTACATAGTATCGGTATTATTGTAGATACTACCTTACGTTGACTTTCATATATTGTACGTATTACCGATCGATTGAATAAGAGCCAATTATCTTTATTATATAAGTTCTTTATACATAGAGAAAATTCATTAACTAGCTCAAGAATCAAAAGTGGGTTTAATAAGTAGGCCAAAAAAACTAGCTTCTGAAAATAGCCCAGGACGTCTGGACGACTCGATTTAACTTTCGAGGCGTGTCCTTTATTTTAATATTAAAATACATAAGGTGTAAGGCATATGTACCTTTGGCGACTTGGTTTTGTCTTTTTGTGAAAAAAGTATTATTTTTTTTGTAACCATGGTTTCCGACCTTATGGCCGACTAATCCACGGGGTTTGAACCCACCGCCACACAAACTCAAACCAGGTAAATCTCTCCATTTTCAGGAGGTCAACGTGGCCACTTCAAGGTTGTTTGCACCTAGCAGGATTTGAACTTAAGACCTCACACATTTTGGAGTGATAGTCACAACTCCCTTTGCCACTAGGCCACCCATGAATGGTTTAGTGAAACAAGTCAAAAAGATAAAAATACTTAAATAATCAAATTATACTTTGTTCGAGTTATACTTTTGGGTGACTTGGATTTAATATTTTGGGTGACTAATAGATAGAAATATACTTTTTGTTTTTTCTTCTTTTAAGAATATGTGTAATGAATCCATTTAATTAATAAACTAATAAAATACAAATACGCATATTGTACCAATACAGATATATACAGACACAACACACAACACTCATAGCAAAATTGTTAATAAAAGATTTATAGCATTAATAAGATTTAATCAATATAAATTTGTATATGCTTTTTGAATCACAGCTAAGACAAAGACACATGTGAATCATAGCAAAAAAGACAACTGTTACATTAAACTTCTCTCTTCTAATACATACAAAACCTACTAACCCATCGCCCTTTCAACTTAATTTCACACACACGAAAACACCTAAACACGCACTTCATGAAAATGACGTCATCATCTTCCTCTCATTTCCACCTCCCTGACGTCATCACTAGCATCAACTCCGATCGCCCTTACAGTTACATCTTATCATCAACAACTAACAAAGAACAAATTGTTTTTAAGCTCGAAGTCAAGTGTTCATAGACGACGAAACGACACACGAGGATAAGAATGAGGGTTTAGGTGTGATAGATTTGCATGGTAAGGTGATAGATTCGAATTATTTGACACGAAATGGTGATGGTGTATATGAAAATAAATTAAACGATATGACGGATTTAAGTCATATAATTTATTATATATATACACTTAATTCAAATAATTTATAATACACCATTTAATTTATTTGAGTTATTTATAATAAATTTATTTACACTTAATTCAAATAATTTATGATAGATTTGTTTTCATATACACCATCACCATTTCCTGCCAAATAATTTAAATCTATCACCTAACCAAGCAGAGCTATCACACCTAACCCCTAATTCTTATTCGCATGTGTTGTTTCGTCGTATATGAATAATTGTTTTTAGCTTTAAAAGAATATGTTCTTTGTTTGCTGTTGATGGTAGTTGTTTAGTAGGTGGTTGTAGATGTGATTGTAAGGGCGATTAGAGTTGATGTTAGTGATGACGCCAGGGAGGTGGAAATGAGAGGAAGATGATGATGTCATTTTCATGGAATGTGTGTTTAGATGTTTTTTATGTGTGAAATTGAGTTGAAAGGGTGACAAGTAAATTATCTTGTATTAATAAAAGGAGAGGAGTTTAAGGTAACAGTTGTTTTTTTAGCATGATTTACATGTGTCTTTGTCTACTCTTAGTTGTGATTCATAAAGCATATACATATTTATATTCATTAAATCTTATTACTACTATAAATCTATTATTACATATTTAGCTCTAAGTGTTATGTGTTTTATGTTGTGTGTGTATAATATGCATTTTTTCTAAATAATTGGATTTTTTACACATATAACTAGAAGCAGAAGAAGTAAAAAAGTGACATATAGTTTGAGAAATGGATGAGAAAAATATTTGATAATAAGAACTTTGAAGGACATGACTTTTTTATGATAATGAGATCGAAAAAGAAGGCCGTGAGTGCGTGACAGATGATAGAGTCACGTAATAGGTTGTGACTTTGAGTCTAACTATAAGACCCGTAAATAAAGATAAATGCTTGGTGCGAGGCAACCCATAATTTTATGTTATGCATTTTTAGGAGTGTCTTGTATATTTTATATTTAATTTTTTGCTTTTGCTTGTTTGATAATTATGTGATCATGCTTTATTTTGTTTTTAAATTCGTCTTAATTATATATAGAGGTAGTTTGCATAAAATAAGTGTATAGAGGATTATATTCGGATTTCAAGAACCATTTAAAATCAAACATGTAGATATAAATAGTTAATTTAATTGATACTTTTTTATTTCTTCGTTTTTGTTTGTGTCAAATACTTGTGTTAGTGTTTTATTGATTTTTTTTAGAATTTACAGAACTTAAGAAACATTATTTTTCAGACAACAAAAACGAAGAATATGTCAGTTGTCAATCTGACAGCGTCAGGGCTTGTACTTGAAGGCATTTGCAGAAAAAGTTTCTAAAAAAAGTTTTTATTTAGAGTTGAAAAACTGTTAAGTTTATATTAAAATATAAGTTAAGGCAAAAAAATCTAAAACTAGACAACATTAGATAAGAAAATTTTAAGAAAGCGCTAGCTTTCTTAACACATTAAAATTGTAAGAAAGCGCCAACTTTTTATTCTTCTGTTTATACTCGTAACACAAGGAGAGTAACGGTACATAGTATCGGTATTGTTATTGATACTACATAATGTTGACTTTCATATATTGTACGTATTAACGATCGATTAAATAAGAGCCAATTATCTTCATTATATAAGTTCTTTATACATAGAGAAAATTCATTAACTAGCTCAAGAATCAAAAGTGGGTTTAATAAGTGGCAAAAAAAACTCTGAAAATAGCCTAGGGCGTCTGGACGACTCGATTCAACTTTTGACGCGTGTCAGTTATTTTAATATTAAAGTACATATGGTGTAAGGTATATGTACTTTTGGTGACTTGTACTCTGGCGACTTGGTTTTGTCTTTTAGTGAAAAAAGTGAAAAAGGATAAAAACACTTATATTATCAAATTTTACTTTTTTCAACTTGTACTTTAATATTTTTAGCGACTAATAATAGAAATATACTTTTTGTTTTTCTTTTTTTGGGTATATGTTTAATGAATCTATTTATTTAATAAACTAATAAAACACAAATACACATATTATACCAATACAAATTATACATACATAATACACAACACACAACACTCAGAGCAAAATGGTTAATAATAGATTTATAGGAGCAATAAGATTCAATAAATATAAATATGTACATGCTTTTTGAATCATAACTAAGACAAAGACACATGTGAATCATGGGAAAAACAACCATTACATTAAATTTCTCTCTTATAATACATACAAAACCTATCAACCCGTCACCCTTTCAACTCAATTTCACACACACGAAAACATCTAAACACGCACTCCATGAAAATTACGTCATCATCTTCCTCTCATTTCCACCTACCTGACGTCATCACTAGCATCAACTCCGATCACCCTTACAATCACATCCACAACGACCTACTAAACAACTATCATCAACAGCTAACAAAGGACAAATTGTTTTTAAGCTGAAAACAAGTGTTCATAGGCGACGAAACGACACATGAGGATAAGAATGAGGGTTTAGGTGTGATAGATTTGCATGGTAAGGTGATAGATTTGAATTATCTAGCACGAAATGGTGATGGTGTATATAAAAATTAATTAAACGCGATGATATATATATACACTTCATAACTTTTCAACCATATTTAACACGCCATATTTCAAATGGTAGATTTGTACATTTATTTGTCAAAGTTGGATAAAACACATAAAAATAACATGTGCTTTTTCCCACACGTGATCTCAATCACATGTGATTTTTACCAAATGTGAACTTTTCATATGTGATTATACAAGTTTCATAAATGAACCGTTATAATCTAGAATTCGAATATAGTGTGTGATATATGGTTCGAAAGACATGATTGTATGTTTTCTTTTGCAAAAAATGAGAAAAGTCTTTGATTTATAGATAAATACTTATGTCATTTTTAGTGCAGATGTGTAAGGTGCGTTTGGTTTGCTATTCAGAATCACTATTGATATGGATTTGACAAGGATGGTATGAAATCGGATGTGTGAATACTATTTCTTAGGGTTAATGGCATTTAATAGCAACGTACTTTCCCATTTTAGCCATTATCAGACACGAACCCAAAAAAGTACCACAATACCCATCCAACTTTCAAATTCTGATTCATTATCATACGTTTTAGAGTCATCTCTTGCACTGTTAGTCCTTTTGACTAACGACTGTTTGTAATTAACTCAAAAATATGTTTTCTTTTTCTTTTCTAATTATTTTCTAAATTTTCTTATTATTTAATTATCATACGTGTATAAAAATGTATAGAAATATATATATAAAAACGGATAAAGGACTAACGGTGCAAGAAAAAGAAAACATATTTTTTAGAAAAAAAAAGATAATTAGAAAAAATTATATAAAAACGGATAAAAGACTAACGTGTATAAGAAAATTTAAAAAATAATTAGAAAAGAAAAAGAAAACATATTTTTGAGTTAATTACAAATGGTCGTTAGTTAAAAGGACTAACGGTGCAAGAGATGACTATAAAACGTATGATAATGAATCAGAATTTGAAAGTTTGATGGGTATTGTGGTACTTTTTTGGGTTCGTGTCTGATAATGACTCCAATTAGAAAGTACGTTGCTATTAAATGTCATTAACCATATTTCTTATGTTTGGTATAAACTTTGGATATCGGTATCACATAAGTGGGCCCCATCCAACTTAATAAAATCAAAAAAAATAACTTGCATTCATTAATTCATATATATATAAACTGCAACTATAAGTATATGTAACAATGGCCCAAACACGATGCACCTTTCTTTTACTTTTTACACCAAAATCACGTGGATAAATATTTAGAATCTGAAAATTTTGATTTCCTTATTAAAATTCGCAAACTACAAACACATGAACACAATTCTTTCACTACATTTGTTTGTTTGTAAAGTTGTAAGTGCCCTCTGTCCCCATTAATCTTGATGAAGTTGTGGGGGTTTGTTGTGCCTTGCTATGTGAAAAGGTTTGAGATGTGAAATAACTCTCATGTGCACGCACGGGGCTTATACATTATGTTATTTTAAAATATATGTATAATTTTTATTTTTATCTATTTTATAAGTTATGTTATAGAAGATTATCGAAATCATATGAAAAGAATAGATTCATTAAATCTTTTATATATTATGTAGTCTATGAACTTGAGAATAATTTAGTAATTTTTTTCTTTTGATGTACATGTTTTTTGACTTGACGTTGTGAGCCAACTAATCCTAGCGAAATTACCCTTTTAGGTAACCCGTAGTCGGCTCAAGTGAAATAAAGGCGTTGAAAAACATGCCAATGAAATAAAGACTTTTTCAGAAATTCAATTGTTAGAACTTTAGTACGTATTAAACCAAAAGAAAATGTAATTCTTCAAACCCATCAATGAATAGCTAGAAAACACATTTTCTTTTTTACGATAATTTATGTGTTTCGGTGTTTTTCTATTTGGTTGTACATGATTTCAGGCCGACAATGAAAAATCCACCAAAAAGTCTTCGGGTAGATTGGAGATGTGATTAAATAATGTTAAATCTTTGTTGGAAGTAAGAAATTGTTTGTGTTTGTTGTATTTTAAAATATAAAGTGTAAGGATATAAAGTTTAAGAGGTTATTTGTTGTATCCTAGTAGTGGCTATCACTGGCCAAGTCCCACGTAGAATGATGGGCCCTGATGCGTTTCAAAAAACCGCCAATAGTTGAAGTAACACGTTCAATAACAAAACATGATTATCTTGTTTTAAATGTACAAGATATACCTCGTATTGTTCGTGAAGCTTTCTACCTTGCGTCGTCTGGTAGACCAGGACCAGTTTTAATTGATATCCCAAAAGACTTGCAACAACAGTAGGTAGTACCCGTTTGGGATGAACCTATGAGGTTACCTGGTTACATGTCCAGATTACCAAAACCACCAAATGCGTTGCATTTTCAACAGATTGTGAGGTTCATAACAGAGTCAAAGAAGCCGCTTCTGTATGTGGGTGGTGGATGTATGAACTCGAGTGCTGAATTGCGTCGTTTTGTAGAGCTTACTGGTATTCCAGTTGCAAATACTCTAATGGGTCTTGGAACATACCCAGGTTCTGATGATTTATCGCTTCACACGCTTGGGATGCACGGTACTATTTATGCTAATTATGCAGTCGATAAAAGTGACTTATTGCTGGCATTTGGGGTCAGGTTTGATGATCGTGTAACGGGAAAGCTTGACACGTTTGCTAGCAGAGCAAAAATTGTTCACATTGATATTGATGGTGTGGAGATCGGAAAGAATAAACAGCCTCATTTGTCGATATATGGGGATATCAAGATTGCATTACAAGGAATCAACGAGATATTATAAACAAGAGGTGAGAAAAATAATTTTGATTTCTCAGAATGGAGGAAAGAAGTCGGGGAGCAAAAAGCGAATAACCCATTAACGTTTAAAACATTTGGGGATTCTATTCCGCCTCAGTATGCAATCCAAGTTCTCGATGAGTTAACGAGTGGGAACGCCATCATAAGTACTGGGTCGGGGAACATCAAATGTGGTCTGCCCAGTTTTACAAGTACAATAGGCCTAGACAATGGCTGACTTCCGCAGGGCTAGGCGCTATGGGGTTCGGGTTGCCTGCTGCTATCGGTACCTCTGTTGCAAGACCAGCTGCAACAGTTGTTGATATCGATGGGGATGGAAGCTTTATGATGAATGTTCAAGGATTAGCGACAATTCGTGTCGAGAATCTTCGTGTTAAGATTATGAAACTAAATAACCAGCATCTGGGCATGGTGGTTCAGTGGGCAGATCAGTTCTATAAGGCGAATAGGGCACATACTTATTCAGGGGACCCAAGTAAAGAAGCAGAGATATTTCCAAATATGTTGGGGTTCGCTGATGCATGTGGGATTCCAGGCGCACGGGTGACTAATAAGGAAGATTTTAGAGCTGCAATTCAAACGATGCTGGATACACCTGGGCCTTACTTGTTGGATGTTATTGTACCGCATCAAGAACATGTTTTGCCAATGATCCCTGCTAGAGGGGGGTTTCAAGGATGTGATTACTGACGGTGATGGCAGAAGACAACGTTGAGCTTCAAATCCAGCATATTGCAGTTATATAGCCATGCTCATTGTTGAGCATCAAAGAATCAAGCCTCAGTGGGTTGCTCTAATTAGTGTAAATGTTTCTGTCGGTTCATATAAGTCATGACCTCACTGATAAAACTAAAAGTCTTAAATTCTGAGTGTTTTTTTTATAAAGATTGATACTGCACACTCAATAATCAGACAAGTTCTAAAATTTCAGTCTGACATTTGGGTTTGACCAAGAGAGGAATTTCTCCTCATCTATATGGTATTAATAGGAAATTAAATTATGCAGTCTGCAGTTAAAAGGGTGTTGTGTGCAAATCGAAAATGCATATTGTGATTAGTTTAGAGAATATGGCAATATCGAATATGATTCTTCACGTCACATGAATCACTTTAAACCGCATATTAAAACATACCAGAAGGTTTGTAAGAAAGGCAAGTTGAACACGGCATATTGGGTACTTGAATACTAACTACTAAGAGTAGTGGAGTTACCTACTATACCCTGGGTTTTAAAAAGCGAGAAGCGCTCCGTTGCGCTAAGGGTCAAAAACCAAAGCGCGGGGCGATGAGGCAAAAGCGCACGCCTCTCGTAGGCGAGGCGCACACTTTATACAAAACGATTCTAACTTTGTTAGAAATCATAATTCTTATATATAAACGCATCAAGAAGACTTTAACAACAATAATAACCATTCATTCACCATAGATTCTCAAAGTTCATCAAATTCCTACTACCACCCTACCAGAGAATAACAAAAGGACCACAAAGGCATGCATGTGAACAAAAACCATGCAATGCCTAAGAATGAATGGGGATTTATGCAAATCGGAAGAAAGCATATATTCCCCATTCATTCTAAAAATTTGTGATTCCCTATCTAAGATACTAGATATTACAGACCATAGATCATAAGCATCCACAATGGGTCAAGCAACCAAAAGCTTTTTACTATTCTAACAAGTGTTTTGAGATGGTTTTTTGCATTGTACCAAAAGCTTTTCACAAACCTTTTCACAATTGGTTTTTTGCATTGTGCCAAAAGCTTTTTACAAAGCTTTTCACAAAGACTTATTAAACTACAAGTCATTTCTAAAAGTTTTCATGAATAAGTATGCTACACATTAAATGCCATGAATGCTTCGAGTCATTGAAGACTTGGAGCATTATGGATGCTCAAGTTTATCAAATTCAAACTAGAGAATAAGAAAAGGGTGAGAAAAGCATGCACGTGAACAAAAACCATGCAGTGCATAGGAATGAATGGGGATCTATGCAATTTAGAAGCATGCATATTCGCCCAAATCCCAACTTAGAAGGGAATAATAAAAGTCCACTTAAATCCTTTTAATTTAAATGTCATTTTTAGACCAAAAACACTTGAGGCGACAAAAAGCGCTCCTCAAAGGTGCCAAAAAACACCGCCTCAAATCGCCTTATGTAATGGCTGTGCATCAAGGGTCCCGATGCGATGACCCCATTGCCTCGCCTCGCCTCACGCCTCAGGCGCCAAAAGGCGCGCTTTTTTAAACACAGACTATACCTCAATAAATATCACTAACCTGGACATCTAATACTACGTAATTACGTATATTTAACTGAGATTAAGTAATCTCAACTTAGCCTTTTCGTGTCAAATCTAAAATAGATGAAAATACCATTATAGCCTAACTTTCAAATCCACATTGTGACTTTAATCTTTTATGTGTCAAATCTTGATATAAGCTTTTCTCTTGCAAGTTATTCGTGAATAATATTCACAAAGGATTAAGATGTGAATCCTAAATAGTGGCTACTGTTTTAAATAGATGCATTTGTATCTTTTTAGTGTTTATAAATGCCATCTAGGGGTGAGCAAAACAGACCGAACCGCGGACCGGACCGGACCGAGAAACCGGCCCGAACCGGACCGAACCTATTTCGGTCCGGTCCTCGGTCCATCCTTTTCCTTATTTTCGGTCCTCGGTCCAGTCCAGTCCGGGCTTACGAAAAAACCGGCAATTATGCCTTGTTGGACCGGACCGAAGACCGAACCGGACCATTTCGGTCCAATCTTCGGTCCGGTGTTTTGGCTAAAGTCGGTTTCGGTCCGGTCCGGTTTTGGTCAGTCCGGTCCGGTTTTCGGACCGTGAGCACCCCTAATGCCATTTAACATATTAGTTACAATCAGTGATCATAACCAAAGGAACTACATATGTGTCATAGGTCGTCTATTCAATCAGCATAAATAGTTCGATACCATCAACTACTTGCGTCAAATGCGTCATATACTGTATAGAACTAAAACAAATGGATCTCTATGCCTCTGACCCTCTTTACCTAGCAGACTACCAAAACAAATGCCAAGTGTAGGCTTTACTCGAATCAATTGATACCAGACTATTTTTTTACACTATTTTTCAAGTTAACATCCAGGAGAGGATAATATATTAACCAAACAAGACGAAGATGACATGGTTTATATACTTGAACTACGTACGTACCCTGCTTGGCAGTTAGTTCAATTCAGCAAGTGCAACAAAATCGATTCTTATCAAATTCCATACTTTTCCTCTCGTAATCCAGATGCACCAGTGGTTGTATGGTAAGGATATAATGTCATCACAATAATATTAGCAGGGCTCCTTTGTGGCTTTTAGCGGAAGCATCATTCTTTAGCCTCTAGGCGCTGCACGTCATAAACCAAACGGAAGTAAAAACATTGAAATTAAATAACTCCACTGAAGACAACAATAGTGTAGATGTGGCATTTTTACCTGCCGACTTATAAAGGGGTCAATTTGGTTTGCTTTATATCTTAACAAGAACGACTGGTCAAATCAAAAGATTCAGCAAACCAGTTGAATTGAATGGTACCCATAGTCTATTAGTAGTATGCATACAAACATATGTATCATTTTAACTCAACTGAAATTATTAGTGTAGTAATAGTCTTTTGAAATCATAATCAACACATCAATTATTTTAGAAAATGTGTACAAATCGGGCCTTGGTTTGACCTGTACTAAAGAATGCCCCGTTTTACTCCGAAACTCGTTCTGACCAGTTATTTCCCGCCGATCCTGGCACCTCTAGTTAAAACTCATAAACAAAGATCATGATAAGCTTACCATCCTCTTGCTTACATAAGGCTGCAACTGTAATGATGAACCAGATTGTGTTTCTTCTTTGAGCGGTTTCTTAGCCTCCGTCTCAAATTCTTTCAGAGAGTCTTTCCTGCTCCCTGATTGCCACACTCTACCAAAGTTGGGAAGCCAGTTGGCATCAAATTTATTTGTGGGCAACTCCCCTCTTCTCTCCATATCAATCTCTAGCTTTCTTTTCTCTGCCCACGCAGCTCCAACCCTTTTAGGATTTAATTTTGATTTTACAGTTTTAGTGACAGGTTTCAATCCAGGATCATGATGAACTCCGTTAGTTGTATTAAACCAAGGAGGGGGTGCTCCAGAATGCACGTTTCCTGCATTCACTTCATGGACCGTGGAAGAAATTTGAGTGAGCTTCAGCAAACCTGCATTCACTTCCATGTTATCAAGTATCGTACTTATGACATAATTTTAGAGGTGGCAAAATGAACAGGTAGTTCGGTTGGGCAATAGATCAAATGGGTTGGTCGACCCAAAAGACCTTTTCCCTGAAAGATAGACAAATAAAGTGCAGTTGAGGGTACCTGCTGAGCTACCCTCTCCATTAGCTTCTCTTTTCTCTGCATATACCTGACATGTCTTACCCTGTGATATTAGCATATCCCAAAATGGTAATAAATGCACACAAAGAACGAGCAGTAAAACAAACCAAATTGGTCAATATAATGATAAGACGAGTGTAAAGCAACACCAGCTATAAATTTAAAGGCATTTTAATTGTTGAGCATAGGGAGGCAATAAGAGTCAATAAGACCATATCATAAGCACATGATTGCTATAATGCAAAAGGAACACCAAAAATTACACGACTACGGCAATAAAGTTTCAACTTAACATCGAATCTGTAACAACTTTTGAAATCATGTGATATGTAACTTATACGGGGGGCAAAAGAAACACAACATTTTTCACTTAACTGAACCATGAATAATAGCAGTTATTATGCTTATTAGAAAGTAGAAACATACCAGTCCATTGTCAAGATAACCTCCATTCAAGCAATTTCTGCCTGCGTTACCTGACATCACCAGAAAAAATTAATAAAAAGCGTCCATAGAAACCGTAAAAGGTAAAACCGTAAAACAACAGCGCGCAAAGCACTACAGCGTACCTTTTAAATTATTAAAGTGTTTTGTATTCGCAGCTAGCAGCAATGATTTATTATCATGTGAGGAAGAAGTACTTGTTGCTGCACCTCCATAGTGATCTGAATGAGATACCTGATAATTCTCATTTGTAGGATTTTGTAAAGGTAAAACATGATTTGGAAAAGTTAGATTATAAGAGCTTATATGACTTTTGTCACAGTTATCTACGTAATCATATTTCAGTTCATTGTGGATATCATTTGAAGGTCCAATCAAAGGTCCACAAGATTGTTCACCACCACCTTCGCTCTTCATTGACATGCACTTCTTTTTGTACTGCAGAAAGAAGTAGATGGAAGTCATAAACTATATTTGAACCCGCTATACAATAATATGGTATTGAATAATGATCAACGTCGACGTATAATCAATACTTTACATAGCTAGCATACAAGAACCATAAGAGTAGTAAAACGTCGAAAGTAAATTTGGGGATTTTCAAATGGATACATATTAATTGATGAGACCAAGAAGAAGCATGTGTCTAGTCTGTAGTAGAATAATAAAATATCAACAAGATTTAGCTCAAGTAGATCAAAGAAAACATGCTACCTTAGCCAGATCCACCTCAGAAACACAGAAATGATCAACTCGATCCATTCCACCACCATATTTCCAAATGAAACTTTTAATGTTTTTCAGGTGATCTGCACTGGCAAGATGGCTGATGGCTTTCTCACTGACATAAAAGTTTGAAAGCGAGTCACTGAAATGAGATAAGATGATAGTACTTACACGCGACTATAATTCTAAGCAAGATATATTGTCATGCTTGTTTTTACCATAGTAACATCTCCATAACATAGAAACTCTCGCTTCTCATACAGCCTATCAGGCCCAATTACGCCTTTCCGATATAGCAGATTAGAAGCAATCATAACAAAACCAGTTAACATGTTTAGACCCGTCTTTCCATCTAAGTCCAACCATCCAAAGTCCCAAACATAAATCAGTGCCAAAAATGTTTCAGCCACATGAAAAAATCATTACTGAAAGTGTTTGATTGGCATAAAAAATGGAAGAGTGTTTCTGTTTGGAAGGGTGTATCAAAGTGATTATTATGTCGCGAAATATCAGAATCAAATTCAGAGAGTTGTATAAAGGTATACATAGTAAGTAACTTTACATTTAGCATGTCTAGATCTGATTACTTCGACCATAAATCAAACGCTAACAATTAAAACCGATTAACGCGAATTTAGACTCGCATCCAAACACCCCCATTCCCCTGATGCTCACAGCTAGGTTCATTTAGATGCACAACTGACTGTTTGGGATTGGTAACTGAAAACTGCTTAACTTTTGGGACTACGACTCTGCATATTGAAAACTGTTTAACATGTTGGCATGTAGATTTTCCATTTAAAGGCTCCAAACTACAATTCCGTGTTTCAGAAACCAAATAATCATATATACAATTCACATGAAGCTACCTAAATCACCCTCTAAAGCTGCTTATTGCTTTTTCTGAAATATGTTATTCCTAAATTCTAGTAACTGAAAACAAAATAACTCCTAAAATAAGCATGTTTATTCTGCTTATTGGAAACAGCTTAATAATTCCTAATTCCGGCATTGCGGGTTGTGTTACAGCAAATTATCCGCTTTTGCTTATATCAAACAAATCTTAATGAGCAATCCCAAACACCCCCTAATATCTACATTAATGACATAAATCCGCTACCAGTCTCCGAACATCCAATTCAAAAACTATCTGCTACATTATGTTTGTTTGTTAACGAGAGTTTAGCTTCCGGATTTTGTTTAACCCCTCTTATTTGCGCGTTTACCTTCACGGTCATTTTACATTTTATAATTACAACCATCATTTAATAAATAAACGAACAAAGCCCTCACCACGCAAACTCGTTCCCGGTCTCCTCCTTAACATCCACTTCGCAAAACACACACCAAAAACTCTTCCTAAAACCAACCACCTGAGCTACAAACTTAGGGTTTTGAAGAAATAAGCGGATATCCGTAAGTTTGGATTGGAATTTGGATAGATATGATGATAGTGATTTAATGTGGTTGGGTAGGTAGTTATGACGGCGGCCTAGGTTGTGGTTGATTTTGCATACTTTACATAATTCGTACTCATTGTTTTTCTTGTTTTTTCTTGTTTTCGATGGTGGATTCATTCGGAGTGATTTAAGGTTTTGATTTTCAATTGTGTTGATTGGGTTTTTTATAGGATTTGATTGTTTGTTACTCGGATATTTTAAACGACGAGTTTTTTTGTTTGATGAAGAATTGCTGTTGGAAAGAAAAAAAAATCGGAATCTATTACGCAAAATTAATACTAGTGAAATTCTACTATTAACAGACGGGTGTGGGGTTTAGTTCCATTTTTTGTATAAAACTAAAATTGAATCCAAAAATTTCGGTTTTTGACTTTTAAAAATCATTCGGTTTCGGTTTTGTGTCAGTTTGGTTTTTCGGTTGTCGGTTTATTTTCGGTTTGGCTTTTTAGTTTCTATATGATTTATAAAGTTTTGCTTCTACAAAGTCGATTTGGAATATACCATAAACCAACACCTTCAAAGCTTTAAAGATTCAATCCAAACAAGAAAAACAAAAAACACAACAATGATAATAAGAAACAAATGACCATATAAAATCTTAAAATAAATTGTTTGTGTGTTATAAAGCAACACAATAAAAACGATAAAAACTTAATAAACATAAAAAACTCCTAGAAGAAAACTTATTATGTGTTCTAAATGACATGTTCAAAAAGCATATGAAACAAATAATAGTTACTCGACATGATATAGTTAATCTAGCAGAGCATATTCATCGTCCCTTAGCTTCGATCATCACTTATTTTTATTCTCATGTTTATAAAGATCGGTTCGGTTTATATTGGTTTTTCTTAATGTTAAAACTAAACCGAACCAAAAACTTCGGTTTTTTCAAAATTCGAAAACCGAACCATCGATTTTTCAATCGGTTTCGGTTTTTTAGGTTTAGATTCTTTGGTTTTTTTTCGTTTAGGTTCGGTTTTTCAGTTTTCTGCACACCCCTAGTGTGTATGGTAGAAGGTTTTTAAGAAAAATTTTGAGCAATTATTATTTAGTATTTAGCATTATAATAATAAAGCTCGTTTGGAAGAAAGTCGTTAACATTTTTATTTGAAAAGCAATATATTCGAACCAAAAAACCAAATACAAAATAAAGACATCCATTCTCTAACCAAGATGGTTAAAAGGGGACCCAAGAAAACATACACTTGAGGGAATACAGGAGCTTATGACAAACAAACAAAGAAGAAAAATACATACAAGCAGGGCCGTCTTTGAGGGTGTGCGGGATGGCGGACCACACAGGGCCTCAAAATTTTTAGGGGGCCCCAAAATTGTCCATTTAACAATATGTTAAACATTTAGATAACTAATTTGCATTATATTTTATAAAAAATGACATTTTATATATAACATTTATTCTCGAAAGGTATCATTATGTAATTTCGCCAAAGGCCTTCAAAAATTTAGAGACGATCTTGCATACAAAAGTACCTCAGCCATATGGAAGCAAAGCAAAAAATCAAAACTGACACAAGACCATGATTGTACCCACTATCAAAATAAGAGCCAACCAATTGAGAGAAAAAGCCAAACATTCCTTAACCAACAGCAGAAGTTGCAGACTCAAAAGATAGCCAAAATGAAATGCAGACAGCATGCAGACCCATAAGCCAAACACACTTAAAATTAAAAAAGTGCAGCCTCATAAGCCAAACACCCAGATGCCACGAAACTGCCACAAAAATTGCAGACCAAATCGACTTGCAAAGCCATGAAAATGCACACACGAACTACAAATTGAAGACCGAACTTGGAACCAGTATCGTAAGCACGAAGAGAATACAGGCAGCAGACCTGTTGGTCCCCGTGAATGTGATATTAGGTTTATCAAGTTAAACTAATCACATTCCATGACAACAAAGTGATGTTTTAAACAAATATAGAAGAGATAATAAGAACAAAAAACAACACATAATTAACTTTTCAACGTATAAATTTTTATTAGAATGAAATAAATAATCTATGACATACTTTGCTTGCGGAATAGCAAAGTAGTTGAATGACAATTTGGTGATCTCCTCTAAACTTAAACTTGAACCTAAGTAACAAGCTTAAATGCAAACTTTTAACCAACACTTAAGCTTCGGCTTTAGTGGTTCCGTTAGTTTGATTTGGGAGTAAAGTACTCCTGAATGTGTTTCGCATTAATTGCAAGAGATGCATATTTACTCCCACATCTTATTCCTTTTATAGACAAGGAATTAGGGTTTACAAAGGGTTCCCTAGGACACATGTCATGCAATGGATGGGTGGTTGAGATCTCATTTGATGCATACATGCTTTAAGGTACTAGGTACAGTCCTTTAGGGAAAGTTGTTATACTTCTATACCAACTTTAGAATTATTCATTCCCAATGAGATATGCTTTATTCTTTTTTATATAAAGCGTATCTTTTTCCCGCCTTTTAAACCTTCTATAAGTGAAACATTTCATTTCAGCTTCTAAGAGGAGATCGATATCGTTCAGCTTGGCATTGCCAACCAAGCTGAACTGAAGCTCTTGCTAAGGCCTTTTTCAGTTTCTGAACCACCACATAAACTGAAGTGAAGATACTACTTGATCTTCTAACTGCCTGAAGAACTAAAGTTGAACTGTCTTCAGCTAGACTATACTTAGGGTAATTTATGTTTAAATCTACTAAGAGACTGAATGGCTCAGAACTGATCCAACAATCTCCCCCTATTTGAATATACAAATAGCCAAAATTAAAATCAGTTGTAAGTGAGCATACAACTTATTCTTCTTACAAACTAATGAAATAAAGAACAACACTTACTGATAAACATTCATAACAACTTTCATTACAATACAATACAAAAGATAAGTTACTACAAAAGTTTATAGTCATTACTGCCTTAGTTGTTCAATGAGCGTCATTTGCTTGTTATGATTTAGATTCCTCTTATCAACTTCAGCTACTAAGAGAGAACTGAAAGTCGTAACAACATCATCTTGACCAGAACCTTGGTGAAGTTTAAAGAAAATCTCTTATAAATTATACATCATTTCATTGCTCAGTTCTTCAAAATCTTCAATATTGATGAAATCTTACCTTTGGCTAGAGTTGAAAAGGATCATACCCAGAGATGGTTCATTGAGGATAGTCCCTTCCTGATGATCATCAAACTGAACTGATGTCTTGTACCTTTTAGTAGACCTGAAGTAGTCATAAAGATCATCAACATTCTTTCTCTTCTTCTTGGCAAGGGTGTTCAGTTTGATGATAGGATCTTGTTCACTTAGAGGTTTACTGAATTCCACTTCTAACTCCTCTTTAATTTTGTAAAGGTTATCCAGTATTTTCCTTATCTGAGAGTAGATGGTGGTCCATCCAGCTATTCCCTTAAGTACAAATCATTGGCCTTAAAGTTCTAAATGATTTCATTTGAACCATCATCTATGTAAACCTTTAGTGTAATGGGACCCTTTCCCCTTGAGAGAACATCATAATTTGTGATCTTTCTTAGAGCCCTTCTATTTAACATCTTATAACATTATTTGTCATACTTAACTTTTTTCCTTATACATTCTTTCCACCACATCTAAACCCTGTAAATCAAAAAACTCTTCTTTACCCTTCTTGATTTTAGCTTTGGCCACATCAGCTTTGACTGCCTGTCCAATCTTCTTCTGATTCTTGATTTCCTCTCCAGTCATAAGAAAATTATCACCCATTTCATTGATGTAGGAAAACTTTTTATCAGTTTTCTACTTAGAGGACTCAACCAAGGAACTAGTCAGTCTGACTTCAGCATCAAAGTCACTTTCAGACTCTTCTTTATCAGCTTCCTTATGAGACAAAGCTTTTTTGCCCTTGTCTTTGACTTGCTCCCCCTTAGGTTGAGGGGTGGTCTTTGGAGAACTGGGGAGAAAGGGAGATTGAAATGGTAATGTTGTGGGAATGATGAGTGAAGATGTTGTTGTGGTGACAAGAGGGATGACAGTTGTAGTTTCAGGGATGGTTGTAGTTTCAGTGATGATTGGTTCTTTGTTCAGGTTTGTTTTTGCAGCATCTTTTTCAACCCTTCTTTGGAATAGCTAGGTGATAGTGGCTTGATTTGTATACTTCTCCCCTTCAGCAGGTTGAGTGCGAGCTTGGCCTGCTGAAGGTACACTTGTACCACAAGCTTTTTATGATACTGATTCAATTTCTTGTGCAAACCTGTCTAGTGCTTCAGTAACTTTGTTTAGAAGACTGAGAAGATTGTTAGGATATCATTTCATCACCAAAACACAAAAATAAGAGAAAATAGATTTTAGAGAGAGAAAGTAAAAACAAAGAAAAATGGTTACTTGTTTGACAAAAGAAAAATGAGAAGCAACAACACCCTCTCCACACTTGGAGAGGGCTTTAAATAGTTCCAAGAGATGGACTATTCTTGTAGGCTTTGAGTTGGGCCAGTACATAGAACAAATGGGCTTGAGCCCGACAACTAGGCCCAACTAGCTTAACTAAATTCCCGAAAACTACGTTTTCCTATACAAGGCTCGGGATTGTTTAATGACCATCACTTTACTAAATATCACGGCTAACAATCTCCCCCTAAGGGGTGGTCATTCAATTGTGGATCCTTCTTGTGACGTCTTGAGACTTGGAGCCTTGTATTCTTGGGAATTCTTTTGAAGATCCATTTGCATGCTTGTGATCTTGGATCTTGATCTTTAACTTGATATACTTTGACAAAATACTGATATCGTGGTCTTTGGCCTTGATTTGTCTTGACTACTGAGATATCTAAATCTTTATCCTTGTTTCTTTATGCCGCCTTGCGATCTTGTGTCTCCACCCTCATGCTCAAGATCTTGAAAGCTTGCTAACAATCTCCCTCAACATTTTCTTTTAACATGATTACTTGAACCACAAAATGTTCTTATGAGGAAGTGCTTGTTCATCAGAGATTGCGGAAGACTTTGATAGATTGAGCTTTCATCATGAATTAATCTTTGTGGATTGAGCATGAGGTCTTGAATCTTGACTCGACATGGACTAGAAGCTGCTACCGTCAGGGAAACCTGCAAGTATAGGTTAGAGATAAACATATATGGACGAAAGTGTCTTTGTCACTTCGTCGAATATGGTTGTAATAACCACGGTTCCGTTATCAGTTGTAGAATACTGCTATTTGTGATCAGGTAGATTAGAATTCAAAGAATTCCTTGTGACAGGGTTGCAGCTGCACTACGTTCTCGTTACCGGAGTCATCTCAAGCAGTTAGACACGGTAAGATGAATCAGATTGTTACTATCTTTTTTGATTTGAGTCGTCAATTCATATTTCTGGCAAACAATGTTTTGGTTCATGTAGATCGCACCATCGTTTATTTCAGTTGACACAAGTTTGATTATATAGAATCTCGACAAGCATCTACCAAGAGTTGATTTATGTTGGCTCAAGAAGGTATTCCCATCATTCATGTGGAATACTAAAGAGATCACTTGATGTTCTGGCATTATCACTTAAGGATTATGGTTAGGACTTAAATGATACCAAATGTTGTATAATGATGTATGACATTTTGTATATGGGAATTTGTGTCCTAGTGAGATTTTGATGGATCTCGTTGGCTCTAGACTCTCATAGGTGACATTTGTTTTTTGGTAATCGGTGGTGGAGCGGACCGCCAACCTTTTCAATACTCAACGATATCGAATGAGAAAGAGATAGAAATGTGATGTTCTCCGTGAAATTGAAAACAAAATCTTTTAAGAGATTCTGAGTGCCTAGGGAGAGTTGTGCATTGCATCACTGGGTCCATGATGACTTGTCTTTAATATCAGAATCATCTTTGTGATTACCGATAGATTATGCATTGACCCGGTTTCTGCCTAAGGTTGTATGGAGGGCTTCTTTCTTTACACCCTTTATCCTTACAATTTCTTTTTCATTCTTCAACCCCTCAGTGCTGATTAGAGATTAATGACTTATAAATCCTTGTTGGGATTATTCCCATGCATAGACTCATTCAATGTCAGCACCTTTTCCCTTATTCTCACTTTACTCCTTTTTTCAATCATACCTAGGACTTCTACTCTATCTAATGGAGTGTTCCTGGGTAGATCCCTCCGGTTCTGGCTGGATCATGAACACGAAATATACACTATCCTTAATTGACTTATAAACGCCTGAGAAACTATCAGTTGGTACGGTCTTTGAGATTATTGCCATGTAGATCATAAAACCATTTGATGAAAATCAAATCAACATGTCTGAGAAAATCATTTGCATACACATTGAGTGTTTCCTGGTTACCAAAAAGCTACCCGTACAATTATGCACCATATTATGAAAAGGCTTTAGCACTGCGTGGTTTAGGAACGCATTTAGATTGAGATCGTATCCATTATTAATCCGTTATGATCACATTTTAATCATCTTTTCTCCCCCTCTAAAATTCGCATATGAGTTTATATTTTTGACAATTAGTGAGAATTAAAAAACTAGTTAATGTCGGAATTCACATGAGCCTAACAATGTCTGAGTGAGAAAAGGAGTGCATGCAGAAGGAATCATTTTTATTATACTCCATCAATGTTTAGGGTATTATATTGAAAACTTGGTTGTTGTTGTTGGAGTTTGTTGTGCACTCAAATTTGAAAGAATTTGAAATTTTATTTTGGAGATTATCTTGAATAAAATTGTGTAAACAGGATATATATGTGAGATTATATATTTATTTTCATAATTTTACTTAAAACTTCTCTTGGTGGCGTTCAAAAACTTGGATGTTTATATGACTTTGCTCATAGGACCGAGAAGATATGAGCTTCCGGTGTTTAGGATAAATGAAACAATAAATGTAAATTTTCATTTCTTTAAAGACGAGTCCAAGTGACATTTACTTTGAAGTGTAGTGGAAAAAATGATAAGGAATTGTTTTGAAAGCATTTGATATCTCGCCGGAACTTCATTTATTCACCTGTGTTAATATTATCAAATTTCTAGGTGCGCAAATGTATATTCGTTGTCGAGAGACATGTCGGAGAAGATTCTTTTGTTATTTTTTGAAAAATTTTTTGATTTTGTTATTATTTTGTTTTTTAGGTTTTATATTTTATATTTGTGTTTTTCTTGGTTTTATAAATCAAAATAAGAGAAAAGATAAAAAATATTTACAAGTGTGTGTTTCCATCAGCAGTGATAGCTGTTGCGAGAGTTTTGAAGTAGATGAAGTTGAATCTTGTTGTTGTTGACATTTATCGGATGCTCAGAAGTAGTAACAGTGGAAGACTATGAAAACTGATTTTCTCCATTTGATAATTTCGCTTCGATACAACTTTAACCGAATAGACTTTCCAACTCTACCGTCGACGTCATGACTATATATCGATGAGAGAAAACAGAAGATTCTCATTCTTTTTAAGGTAAAGCGCAAAATGAAGGTACACTCCTTTGCGTTTGAAGAACGGTTGCATTGACATTTGATTACAGCCATTGACTTGAGATAACAAAACATTGAATGTTTCGAAAGTAGCTCAAGACCGAAAAAGATTTCTCTTTTCGTTGTTAAGGATAAACGCACTGACACGTACAATTTCCTTTTATTTGAAGATAGGGTTGATATCTGTTATTTAATAACAAAACCAGTTGGCTTGAAAAACTCATAATGTGTCACTTTCATTGTCTCATGATCTTCATTTGTCTTTCTCTATTATACTCGGAAGCAATGGATTAACAGAGTATCAAACCATTTTTGACAACCGTGACATGAAGAAAGTTGAACTTTGAACATTTTGTGATAGGTTCCTGGGGGGAGGGTTTTTAAAGGGGGGTATGTAAATGCATTATCACTTTAGAGCGTCAGATTGGTCTCTTCGATTTACTAGTCTGCGAATTATTTTTTCCTTGGAAGGTCAAAAAATCTTCAGTTGGTGACACCTAGGCAAGATCTAGGTTTGTTATAGGCTTAGTGAAGCAAATCTATTTTTTTTTTTTCTATTTATTTCTTTGGACTACCTTTATTCTTTGGTTTCCAGCTTGAGCCTATATGTTTCTTTTTGATTTGACTTTTTGAACATTAGCACTCTGGTTTTTCTTTTAGATTCTGAGCATTCAATTATGACGCAACAATCATAATGAGGTTTGTGAACAGTGAGTTGGTTTTGTCAGAACGCTTGTTTTTAAATGTTAGTTAGGCACAAAGTTGGAGCTACCCTATTAGCTTTAACAGGATGATCCTAAAGATTCCCGGGAGCAATCATCTTCATGTTCACAACAGTTGACGCTCGAGTGGAAGGAACTGAGTTTGAAGTGAATGGATTTGACAAAGCACTTGTATTCCATCCTTGGGATAAGCCGTGGCGTTAGGTAGAGTATGGTTACAGCATACGGATTAGTCTATGAAGAAGAAGGTGGTTTTCCCAAGATTGATTGCTTGCAACTTTGTATTCGCACTCATACCTTTGTTGGTGTCTTTGATTCAGAAAAACTTATAAAACACTGTGCTTCAACTAGCATTTTCATAGGTCGTATCATGTGATTTGTGTTTCAAAGAGTCAATTATTGTTTTAGTTTGGGCACGTGACACAGCTGAACTAGAGGGTCAGTCAAAACAGGTTTTTAGTATGTGGTTTAACGAGTGAGCAATTTCCTTTTCATAATTCAGAAACTGAACTCTGAATTCTAACATTTCTCATTTTCAGTTTCTGAGACAAAGGATCGTGGGTATTTGATACTACATGGAGTATCCGTACTTTTACATTGGATTTCTCACCAACTGAGCTTCTGCAACCGTTCGGTTTTGTGTTGCATGTCATTGTAAGCTTTATAGTACGAAATTTTGTCAATATTTGCATTCTTCACACTTTTTGTACCAATCATTCCAAGTTTAGCATATTCTTTCTCCTTTTTAATGATACAATTTCAAAGGCGTTTCTTTTCGTACGTCAAGCTCAGTTTGGTGATTTGATGAATCTACAACGATGGATTTTGCACTATCGACATAATGTCTTGATGACAATGCTCTCGAGAGACGTCAATTTCATTTCAATGTCTTGTGTTAGCAAGAGTTCATCAGCTTCATTTGCAAGAGATTTAAGTCTCGAACAATTTGGCTGCTTCTTTCAAAAATTGTATTCAAAATTTTGATGTATAGAGTCGACTTGGTTGTATGATAGGAAAAATTTCTTCTTTAAATTTTTGTTGAATATCTGTGAGCTCTGGACGACCAATTGTGTGTATCTAAAAGTCATTCTATTGTTTGACAACACGATGAAGAGGTCACAATGGGCTTTTTACCTCATTTTGAAATTTTCGCTTTTATGCAACACTTTTGAGGTAGTGTCATCAATAATTCTTCATTTGGTTTGAAATCGATTTGAAACAGTGGCCGTTTTTGGATTAGTATATACACATACACCTCTTATTGTGACTTGGTACGTTTGAGAAACAAAAAATCCCGAAAGATGATTATTCTTTGTGTAGTTTGACGGCGTTGGTTTTTCTTTCTTGGTTCTTTGTTCCATTTTTTGGCGACTCTCTTGAGCAAGTGTGCAGTGTCTCTCCGAATCTATGTACAACAGGGAGGATCATGTTTTCAGTAACACTTTGCCATTGTACAAACTTTGTTGTTTTCGATGTGCTGCTTGAGATAAAATGATTTTGATTACCCAAAAGCCATTTTTTCTGTTTGTAGTGGTAAAACGAGTCCTGGACTTAGGTGTTGAAAGCAGTGCATCGTTTGAATCGATTGACCGTTTTAACCAAAATATTATCTAATTCTTTATTTATTCTCGTTGAATTTGTTTATCAAGAAGCTCGTCTTCGCGTATTTTGAAATCAGACTTCAACTTTTTCTTTTCTTCAAGAAGAGAAGAAACAGTTGATTTTTCCGTTGAAAGCTGTTTACTTAAATTTGAAATTTCCTCATTCAAAGTCGTTATTTATTTACCGGAACTTAAATGAAGAGCATTTATCTTTTTTGTTAAGGTCATTGTTCTTGATAAACGACTTTTGATTACATCTTTCAAGTTCGTTCATATTTTTTATTGACTAATTTCATAAACACTTTTTCTTGGTTTTTTATATTAGCAAGCTCATGTGGTCAACTCAGCATGGTTTCTTTCATTTTCTGATTAACAGACGTGAACTTTTTCTTCTTCAAGTGCCAAATTATATTCTATATGATTCTAAGTAAGCACTGTGTTTCCTCATCCAGTTGCAGGATGTTGATTATGTTCCACTCCTGGTCGACACTCGGAGAAATCAGAAATAACATTACTATCATTCTGTTGTTCTTGGTGTGGTTCAGGATTGGTTCGAGTAGCTCAGTATACTGCTCCTCTTGAGTAAACATATTAAATATCTCATTATCATAGCAGTTGTCATAGTTGTGTACCTCAGATGATTCGTCTGAATAATAGACGGTAGCGTTGTCAGTTGAATTCCCCGGATGTCGATGCTTGCCTGCACATTAGCCTTCAATGCAGTTTGCATTGACTTCCTTATTTCATCAAGATATGCGGCAGCAGCCATCAAATCAAACTCTTCCGCTCGGAGTTGGATTCTGACTTTCTTCCTTTTGAGCAATCAAAACTGAGTAGATGAAGATAAGAAGCATCTTCTTCTTGGTATGTCTGTGCAGTTCATAGCAAGATGACCCAATACTCGGAATGTTGAAAAACACCTTATCTGATTCATTTATTACATGGCGCATTACCTCAGCACGTGCTGCTACATCATTTCCATTCCCAATATTTGAACGACCAATTTTCCATTCTGATTCTGAACTGAACATCTTGGTCAACCTGATTCCCGACTATTCTGTACTGACTATACCCATTTTGCTTTACACTAACTTTTGCCCAGCATACTGTCTAAATGATTCCCACATTAGCTTTTCCAACTTATGCATCTGTCTGTCTTGTCCCATATTCATACCGGTTGAAGGCATATTATGCGATTACGAGGGTTGGATGAAAGTTCGCGGTGTTGTAGTTGGTGTTTGAGTTTGTTTAGTTTGAAATGCCTTAGCCATGTAGGTGCGAGTGCCCGTTCTTGCGGTTGTGGGATCTGTAATGTCTTCGGGATTTGGTATTGGTTGTTTGCTGAAAGTTCTGGTTAAATGTGGTTGGGGTAGGTTATAGTTGTTGTTGATGGGTTGTGTTTCGTTGCATGTAGGTACTTGGTGATGGTTGTCTTGGTGAAACACTGTTTTAGTTGAAAGGTATGTTGAGAATTTGCAATGGTGCTAGCGGATCATGTGTTTTTTTTTTTGCAAGTCGTTCAGCTTTTCTGATCATCAACCTCCTTTTGATATGTATTCTAAGAAATCTTACAACTGAGTGTAATATGTTGTATGCAAGTCCTTCGTTTGATGACAATAGTAACATTGTGGACTCCATTCTGGTTGTAAGTTGTGTAGGAACTGAGATTACTAGCTCAATCTTTTCTGGAATGTGTTTGGTTCTCTTAAAATCATTAATCTATTTTGAGAAGAACGGTGATAGTACATGACTCAATCGAATTCCCCATCAGTAGAAGTAAAGCTTTCCCATTCATTAAACAACTTAGCTTTTTTGTCTTTAATCCCAATATCATAACCTTTCATCATTTGCTGAACATGTAACCTTATTTCTTGAGCAGTTTCACAGCTATCAACAACAGCATTGATGTCTTCAGGTAGACGAGAAGAATGGTCTGAATAGCTTGATTCATCTGCTTCCATATGTTTAATTTCTGCTACTCGTGAGTCATCATCGGTTTTTCATGAAACGTTGCTTTAGGAAAAGGTAATTCACGATCTGTTCACTGGTTTCAGGGATCATTCGTCTGACATTAAGGACATTCTAATGGAGTTGTAGATTAATCTTTCCATTTGGTTCTACTCTTAGATACAATGAAGACGTTGTGATGTCAATGGTACATAGTCTCTTTGTTAAGCATTGGAGGGCGGTTTCAGAACCCGGATGACATAATGTCTTGTTGGTCGAAATTGTAAAATGATGTGATATGATTAACAAGGGATCTTTAGTGGGTTAGTTGATTTGTTGGTGTTGTGGATTTTAATCTTTAACGTATCACGGGTTTTACTCGTCTCTGACTCAAAACCGATAATGAATTACGGATTTTACATCGATCACTAGATAACCGTGAATTGATTTGATCGGAATCAGCAGCGAAAAAATTCAAAAAATACTGTAAAGTGTCCAATATATAAATAATAGAAATGATGTTTTTGGGCTTCGAAAAAATCCTTAACTGCCAAAGGGTGGATTTACAGCGTTGATCGTCTCGTTTTTCTCTTCGATTTGAGAGGTCAGGGCCTTAAAACGACTTTCGGATACAAACAGTTATGTCCGTTTTACTGAAACCTTTTCTTCGCTCGTTTCGATCGACCTAGTTTCGAACCTCCGCTCGTTCGATCGACCCTAGTTCGAACCTTTACCGCTCGTTTGCGATCAACGCTTAGTCTCGAACCTCCGCTCGTTCGATCATCGCTTTGAACCTCCGCTCGTTCGATCCCAACGCTAGTGTCGTACCTTCCGCTCGTTCGATCGTCGCTCGTCTTATTACTCGATCGCACGCTAGTTCGGTAGTTGATTGTTCGATCGTCGCTAGTTCGGTAGTTGCTTGTTTGATAACGCTTAGTAATCTAGTTCGTATGGTAGCTTGTTTCGATCGACGCTAGTTCGATTGAAACAGAAAAATCCTCGTTCGATCCAACAAAAATCCTCGTTCGATCCAAAACACGAAATCCTCCGTTCGATTGTCGCTTTGTCGAACCAAACTCGTTCGAACCTTGTTGAAGACACTCGTTCGAACTTCGCTAGTTCGATCCAAACTCAGAAACACTAGTTCGAATGACCTAGTTCGAACCAAACACCCCACTCGTTCGATCTTCGCTAAAAAGGATGCTCGATTCTTTGCTTTCTTTTCCGACTTGCGATTTGCACAAAAAACCTCAACGATTTTACAGCACTAACCACTAACATTAAACCACAAGGTTATTGTACAAGAAAATTATAATGAACGATATAAGGAAAAAAAAATTGATAGAAAAAAAACAACCAAAATAAGCGAAAACAATAAAATCTAAAAAGTTACCACAAACAATTCAATTAACCTAACCTTGGCTCTTGATACACTTGTTAGGATATCATATTCATCACCAAACACAAAAAATAAGAGAAATAGATTTTAGAGAGAGAAAGTAAAAACAAAGAAAAATGGTTACTTGTTTGACAAAAGAAAAATGAGAAGCAACAACACCCTCTCCACACTTGGAGAGGGCTTTAAATAGTTCCAAGAGATGGACTATTCTTGTAGGCTTTGAGTTGGGCCAGTACATAGAACAAATGGGCTTGAGCCCGACAACTAGGCCCAACTAGCTTAACTAAATTCCCAAAAACTACGTTTTCCTATACAAGGCTCGGGATTGTTTAATGACCATCACTTTACTAAATATCACGGCTAACAGCATCCAACATCTTGAGCTTGAACAACTGAACATGAATAGAGGAAACTTTCCCTGGTAAAGCAAGTAATTCAGCTAGAAGGTCTAACTTTAGGTTCTCTAGTGCAGCAACCTTGTTGGTAAGAACTGAAATAGAAGACTGGAACTCCTCCAACTTCTCAGGAAGCACTTTTAATTCATCTAGAATTTCAACTTTTAGTTCTTCCACATACTTTTTGATTCCCCCCACTACCCCATTAATGTCGCTAATGAATTCAGGAACATCATAAGTGAACATCATCAGAACTTATGAATTCAAGAGAAGTGTCAAATTTTGGCTCATTGATGGCTTCCTTTTCGGTTCATGTTCCAGTTTAGACAATGCCTAACCCATCTCCAGTAGATTAGGTTTTGTCTACAAGAACATTTGTGTTAGTACCTGTAATAATATGATCAAATGAAAAGTTTTAGGATCCTTCATCATTACCTTGTTGTTGAGATAATAAATCCTTAGGAGCAGATTTTCCAGGATCAGCTTTAGTTGTGGAATCTGTTGAAGCATCATGTCATGATGCAGACTTATAGTGTATAATGGTAGAAGCTGAAAATACAGGTTCTGTTGTCGATGATGACACAACACTAATGAGCTGAGGGTTGGCTTTTAAAGAAGTTGGGACACTAGTTACTTGCTAGACTTCTTTATGCATTTCAGTAACCAGAGAGGTGGAAACTGAAGGTTGGTTTGGGTTTGTGTCCTTGGCCGTACCGGACTCCTTTCTATTAGAATGGCCAGCTTGGGATTCAGTGGCCTCTTTTGAAAGAGACGCATGTTGTTTTGCCTCTATCTTGGATGAAGGATTGTTTATTATTGAAGGAGTTGATTTCTTCCTTCGTCCAGTTTTAGCTTTAGGCTTTTTTCCTTTAGGATCCTTCTTCTCAGTTTGAGAAGAGGAGTTGGGAGCTTTAAATGCCATTGGCTCATCTGCAGTGCAAATAGCCAACATGTGGTCAGTGAAGGGAGGTCCATCAAGTTGGTTTTTCTTCAGTGCCCAATTGTAGATATGATGTGTCACTTACTATAGGTAATTATATTATCAAGGTTTACTATTTATATTTTGCCGACTTTACCTATTAACTAACACTAACGGGCAGTGTACCCGATCGATTGTAGGTTCGTTGGTAAGTAAGGTGTCGATCACTAAGAGTGAGCGTTAATACTTAATTTATTAGTATTTTAATTATCTAAGTTAGTTCTAATTCATCCTAATTAAACCTAAACTAACGCAAATGGGAGGGGTCAGCCTGAGAGACTGACACGAGTTTTGGTTTAATCTAAACTAATAATGAGACAAATAACACACACAAGAAAATAAACAAATGATAAAGAAGAGGTCAAGAACTTATGTAAGAAAAATGTATTAACCAAGTTTATTTAAATAAGATGTATGAATTGTCTATGTGTGTAATGATTGTACTGCTTTCGTTGGTGGTATATCATTCCTGAGCTAGGTGGTACTTCTCCCTAAACTCTAGGTTCGTTTAACGGTAATCCTGTCACAATCAACCAAACCCGCATAAAGATCACACCGTCAATTATAATCTATCTAGGTGACAATATTGAAACCTAGCTCATCGAGGCTTTACCAACTTATGCCCAATAGTTATCTATATACTGGTAGTCTACAATCCACTTAACTACCAAAGGAAACAAAACATTATTTGTAGCCCTAAGATTTAACCAAAGGTCAAAACATAATTTTATTTATAGTCATATTGATCCAGTTACATAGGTAAGGTGTATGTAGTATCTATCCTGGACTCTAGCCTATAGCCCAAATAATGATTAAGTTACAGAGCTTTATTTATAATCCTAGATCTAGTTGAATGATAGATGAAAACATAATCAAGCAATAAACGGGTATGAAGTGATAGACATAATCAACATGCAACGAAAGAGTAAACAATCTATATAAACAATTCAAAACATCAAATTATCATAAAGTTGGCTAATACCTACAGGTATTAGCCCATAATCTTTCTAACAATACACAATATCATATTCAGAACGATTAAAGTAGAATTCATAAAGAACGATACGCTAACCGAACGATTATTGCGGAGTATAATGATTACAAGAGTTTTTCTATGGAATTAATGCATTTGCAGGACCTTCTTGTCTTCTAAAATCGTCTAAGAATCGTACTTTGTAGTTAAAAGCTTCTTCTTGCACACTGAAAACCGAATGCTAGGTTTTCTATTTATAAGTTTGCAAATCTGGTCGATACGGCGTATAGGTGAGGTCTAATACGGCGTATCGAGGGTCTTCAGTGTGGGCTCCATGATTATTATATTATGGAATAATCCTTAACCGCCTCTTAATACGACATATTGAGGTATTTGGATATGGTGTATCGAGTGTAAGCGTGCTTGTTCTGAAAGTTGACCAAAGTTTCATATACGGCGTATCTGCTGATGTGGATACGGCGTATTCTTTAAAGTCAGGCAATGGTCTTGAATTCGTCAAGTCTTGTGATATGGAGTATCTGTCTAGAATGATACGTCATATTCTTCATATTTAGTAGACTTTCTTGAACTTCTTCGTTTATGCTCCAAAACATGTTCTTTTCTCCATCTTTCGCCAATTGCTCGATAATAACTGAAATTCATAAAGATAAGCAATTACGTGTCAAATCTTATATAAAATAATATAAAACAAGCAATATAGATAGGATAAATGATGCTAATAATTAGACGTTATTTGATGTCATCAAATATCCTTCTACTTGAATCCTACTTGTCCTCAAGTAGACTTTAGATTTAACTTATGAAAACATATCCCAAACGAATGTCTAGGATTTTTCCTTTAAGCATTTTTATTCAATTACTAGCGCACAACCAAACACCTCATGAAATAGGAAATGAAATCACTCAAATCACTCAATTAATCTATGTGGTAACATTTAGTAGTTCGCTCAATTGCTCGGTCGTGACGAGTATTCTATCATAAGCTTGGCAAGGATACACATCTCCACCACTAAAGCTAAGGAGTAACAAGTCTAAAATGGTAAATTAGATGAATATGATAAGGCTTAAGGGTTGATCACTCTTTTTAATCTCTATTGATACCAATATTCTGGAAAAGGCGACAAAACCACAAATGCACGCCCAAATCCATGACCGCGACACTTGTGATTGCTCATTCCCTAACTCGAATAAGCTAAAGAATATGATTAGGTAATCTTCACCAATAGTATTACACCAACAAGGGCGACAAAACCACACATACACATTTAAATCCACGAATGAAACACCTGTGATTACTCACTCCCTCATTCGAGTAAACCAAAGGTTAAGATGAAGAATGATATAGGGTAGGGATTAGGCATGGGAAACATATATGATTGGTGTAAAATAAAATAACGAAACAGATAGGTTAAGTCCAACCAATAAATAATAATGTTGCTAGCTACTTTCCCGACCACAACCTTGAAAAAGACACAATTCACCGACTAACTCACGCTTTAACACGGAAAACACACGCTTTGTTAGGTAGACACGAATTAGACTGAAAGATGTCTTAATCATCATCCTCAACGATCCATAAAAACAAACCTAGTTGGCGTTCCCGTAACAACCAACTCCCATTCATCTATAATATAGTACAACAATAGTGGCGATATCTACCACTTGATACCAAAAATACATAGTTGGTTAAATTTTGCGACCAACTTCAGATAATATACAACAATACTTTATGTTGGTCCCTAAAATCATGCAAGATATCTGATATATATTAACACGAGACTATTAAGATACTAATAACACAATTTGTACTTTTCAACGTTTAACTCTTTATTGATATGAATCAAATAATTATACCCGGTTGTTGGCGGAACAACAACCGGGATTGAATGACAAATAAACTCTCCTAATATGAACCACAAGCATCTTCGCTTGTAAGTTCTAGGGGAAGATCAAACCTATCAACTAATACCTTTTGGCCTAAGGTATTTTTGTGTAATATTTAAGAATAGATACCATACAGTACATACAACCTGGTATATAAAGAAAGAAAATGTAAAGCTTCTTTTGGAAGCTTCATTGAAGTCCCATGTGATGTGTCAGCCTTTTTTATTTTGCACTAATGTGCTCTTCACATCATAGTACAAAATCAAGTAGTTTAATTTAACTATTTGCTTGTACTTTTGTCCATCTTTTCTTCTTTATGCATTTGGGAAAGATAAAACTTTTACTTACATAAAGTACAAGTAAACCATTCTTGTACTTTATGTCTTCCTTTGCTTTTAGCTTTAAGGAAGTTCCCGCCAATGCCAATCTTCAGGTTGTAGTGATGGTATTTGACAATGAGAAACTCAACCCTTTATATATATTAAATATAATAAATATATAAATATATAGTAAGAATCAAAAATCTCAATGTAGAAAATCCGGAAGTATGATTTCCGAGTCGTTATCCCCAACGAGGAATGCAATAGAAAGTCGTTTGACAGTTTGACATTTGATGCTTGAATGGAATAAAGATTTTGATTGGTTTTCTAAAACTATGGAAAAATTAATGCAAACACTTAAAAACAATTAAGGCAAAACTATTTTAAACTAAAAACGCAAAACGGGGATCCTAAAAACGCGTCTAAAAACTAACTAAGGCAAATATTAATCCTAAAAATGAAAATTTGGTTTCTAAACCTCTAAAATGACAAAAGAAAATTTTCTAAAAAAGATTTATATTTTTTTGGTTTTTTATAATTTTTTATGAATTAAAAACCTATTTAATCTATTTAAAATCCTAGAAAATGACAAATTAATTCCTAAAAATTCCAAAAAATGATTTTCTACTTTAGAAAAGTCTAAAATATCATAAAAACTCAGAAAAATATTTTTCACTACTTTTTATAATTAAAAACTAATTCCTAAAATTAATTTAAAAAGCTAAAAATGAAATTTAAAATCTAAAAATGATAAAAATGTTTTTAAAGTTTGTAAACCTTAAAATATTAATTCTAAAACTAAAAACTATTTTTTTTATTTTTCTGAATTAATTTACTATTTTTAAATGATTTTCTAAAATTTTAATCTACGAAAAATAAAGAAAAATAACAAATAAAGTTGGAAAAATCTAAAAAATTGCAGGAAAGTCCTAAAAGTTGTAAAGAGCCTAGGAAAAATAAGCTGGTTAAGCCAGCTTATCAAATAAGCTAAGAAAAAGCCAAAATAAGCTGCGAAGAGCTTATATGAAAATGGGATGAAAATGTGTATAAGTATATAGATTATGCAAAACAAAACGGAAAAGACCCAAGGGCGCTTGTGTAGTAGAGGTGTGTGTGTAAAAACGTTTGGTGAGTAGGTAGAGGTCTCGGGTTCGAGCCCTGCTCACCTGGGACTTCCCCTAATCCCAAACGTTTTTGTTTTCCCTTTTTTACAACTTTTTAGAAAAGCAGTTAATAAACAACTTTTACAAAAGCATCTTTTTTATAAACCAAAAAATAAGCACAAAAATAAGCTGTTAAAGTGGCAGAGGGCTTTTTTACACTAAATGATATAAAAGGAAAATGATTAGCTTTTTTAGAGCTAATAAGCAACTAAAAAAGGGAAATAAGCTAAAACAGGTAAAGGCCTAGTCCTAATAAGCATGAAAGACCACCAATAAGCAACTAGAATAAGCTAATACTAAGTTAAATGACAGATTAACTAATAAAGCTTAAAAACTTAAAATTTTCTAAGCTAAAATGCAAATAAGATTTAACCTAAAGGAAATAAGCTAAAATTGATTTAAACTAGCCTAATAAGCTATATTAAACATAAATTAAGCAAATGCAATAAGCTGAGAGGCTCAAATAAGCAAATAAGCTCTTACACTAAAAACAGCAGGCAAACAGCCAAAGGGGGCTTTTCTAGCTTATTTTTAAGCTATAAAACAGATCCTTATGGCCAAACAACTTATTCCCCTAAAAAGCTTTAACAATAAGCTACAAATATCATCAATCAGAAAGCAGTTTGAAACACAAATAAGCCTTGAAAAAGCTTGATGAAAAAGCTGTTTGTTCATATCACAACACTTAGAAAATTTTATAATCTTTACAAAATACAACTTTTGAGCTTAAAAATAAGTACTTAAACAAAACCTTATGAATATCAGACCAACAAACAGATCAAATTTAAACCTCAAAGAACTTATATCATCAATCAAAAACCATTTTAAAAAACAGAATAAGCCAGGAAAAGCAAATGAAAAAGCATTTTCTTCTTTTTTCAACACTTAGTTAAAAATTGACATAATTGGTAAATAACAAAATTAACAATGCAGACCTATTTGACCATATTTCTAACTTGTTTTAAGACTTAAATAAACACAAAAACATCAAAAATTTCACAAGATTCAAAAGCATAATCAAATAAGCAGATAAAATGAGCTATAAGCTCACAGATTCAAACCACAAGCTCTTAAAACCTTGATTTTGAGTTTTAACACTTAAAAACTTAAACAAACTGAATTTTTGGACTAATCTAAGATAAAATAAATTGACCCAAGAGTAAAAACTCATTTTGACCCATTTTAACAAGTAAAAATAGTTAAACCAAACACCCCTTTAAACACTTTTTTTTACCAATTTTAACTTGATAACTTGAATTTTTTATGAACAAACCCTTAAGACTAGATATTAAATAACGTAATACAATCCTAATGAACAACTTTAAACCATCAAATAAGCCAGAACAATAAGCTAAACAGTTATGCAAATTTATAAGCTAAAATAGACAGATTTTAACAAAACTTGCACAAATAGCTTTTAAACTATATCCTAAGCAAGATAAGCACTAAACATCATGAGTAAACATAAATAAGCAAAGATAAGCAAGCAATAAGCACAAATAAGCAGTTGAATAGTAAATAAGCTAAAAATGGAAAAATAAAAACTTACAAAGCCCTTGCTTAAACAGGGTAAATAAGCTCAAATGAGCTTTGTCTACAAGCTCTAGCTTGTGTAAAACAAGCTAGTATTGTCCATAAGCCCATCCAAGTTTGGCTTATCATCCATTAAGCTGTAGTATTTGAGGGTGGATATTTTTTGTGTTTTTGTAAAATTTTCTTAAATACTTTATATTTAAATGAAAACAGATTAATAATATGCTTAAATAAGATCTTATAAAAGCTTATGCAAGATTCTTGATAACTTTTGAACACAAATGAGTAAAACAGATTTTAAGCTAAAACTTGAAATTTCATTAATTCATAAAAAAAACATTACAATATTTAAAAGATTACACTAAAAATAAGCGCAAAATTAAAAACTAGATTAACTAACTGCCATTGAAGGCTTACACGAGTCCTATTTATAACAAGCTAATGAAGGTTTTAGGATGTGTGCTTTCTTCGTGAGAGAGACTGAGGGTGTGCTTGTTGTGTGAGAGCTTCAAGGGTATCATCTCAGCCATTGATTATGAGTAGTGCCCAAGTCTTTTGATCTTGACCCTTTAATCTTTGTCTTCTTTCTTAGACGAATTGGGTGATAGAGGATTGCCAAGGTGTCATTTGTTGTATTGTGAGATGGGATAAGGGATAGTGATGTTGAGGTGTGGGTCGATAAGGTAAAGAAGAAAGGGGAATAGTACCTGTTTATTTTGGCGGGTAGTGAGGAAGATGTACAGTGACTGGCGCAATTTTTAAAAGTTAGGGAAATGGCAAGTTTGGTCCCTGAGTTTATATGGTTGTATTGCATCCATCGTCCTTGTACTTTGCATCTTTGGTCCTTGAGGTTTTATAAATGTTTGCACCGTTAGTCCTTAAAGGACTAACGGTGTAAGGGATAAAAGAGGGTTGTGTTAACAGGTTTGTTATAAGGGGGTTATGGGCTTAGGCTTGTTTGTTGGGCCGGGTGTTATAAAAAGAGTGTTGGGCCTTTATTAAATCTTTAAGGCTTATAAAGTCTTCAATATGTTTAAATGGGCTGACCCGGCCCATTAGATGGGTACGGGTTGGCCCATTTAACATTTCTTCGATATCGGCTCCGCCTTTGACTTTGACTTTGTCGGGGTTGACTTTGGTTGACTTTGACTTTTTGACTTTTGGCTTTGATTTGACTTTTCTTTCACGCTCTTTCCGTTCTCGTGCTCGGTTTTGTCGTTTTGGCTTTGTTTTTGTCCTTTTCTTAGATATCCGTTACCTGCACAATACAAATGCAAAACATACAAATACAATGTATTTTTGGTACGTTTTTGGTCATTTAAGTCCGGTTTTAATGGAAAATGGTATGTGTAATTATGCACATACCAGTCTTCAAGGAGTTAGTAAGTTATTTTTCGACACTTACTAACTCCATCATCCTGACCTGTACCTTTCATCACTCGCTGAGAACCTCCTTAGTTTGTGTCGAGTTTATTTCATCAGACTCTGAAGGACTACTTGAGGATGACTCGCTGAACATAAATTTGTTCAATGACTTAATTAACTACTTAGGATATTTTTTATACAAATCTTGTACAAGAGACAATTAGGCACTAAATTGGCCCAACAATCTCCCCCTATTTAGATAGAAAAATAGCCTAAGTTTGATCCGAAGTAAGTGAGCAACACAGCTTCTTCTTACTCTGAATTACAACAAAATAAATGGCATAAAGCTCGATTCGCTGTAGAAATGAAACTCTTGCTAAGGCTTACTTCAGTTTATGTTCGTCAACCTAAACTGAAGTGAATATGTTTTTTCCGCTTGTTTACACTTCTCGATTCTTACTTTGTTGTAAAAGTGAAGCTCTTGGTAAGGCCTTCATCTGTTTCTATTTCGCAACCTAAACTAAACTGAAGATGCTGTTTTGAGTACCTGAAGAGCTTCAGCTACCTCAAGATGAACCATGTTCAGCTTGTTTACACTTAGGCGATTTTATATTTAAATCTTCTGAGAGACTGGACGGCTCAGTGACTGACCCAACAATCTCCCCATATTTGAATATACAAATAGCCTAAGTAAAAATCAGTAGTAAGTAAGCATAACGCCTTTTTCTTACACAACTAATATAAATTGAACAACCTTTTCTATTAACTTTCGTTACATTACAGATACAAAAGATAAAGCTAATACAAAAGATTATAACCTTTAATGCCCTTGCTTCTCAGTGAACCTCTTCTTTCCCTTTTCCTGTTAGATAAATCATTTAGCTACTTTGAGTTACAACAAAAATAAATACAAATAAAATTGTATACCTTGTTGTAAAAGTTATTGAGGTTCTCAGATTCGAGATTCGTGACTGGTTCAGCTTCCAAGAATATAATTCGCTGAAGGATAAAAATTGAAGGGGATTCAGTTTGGCTTCTGCTAAAGAGTTCAAAACTAAAAAGTCCGCTTCAGTTTTGTGAGTTTGCTGATTGTAGTTCAGCGACTCGGTTCAGCTCAGTTCCGGGTTCACCACTAAAAAAAGATTCAGTTCAGCGAGGGGTTCACATCTGCTTTGGCTTCAACTTTTGTGATTCATGATCCCCATATATAAATGCACGTGAGTTTTTGGCATTAAGTTCAGTTTTATTAAATTATAAATATACACATTCAGTGACAAAAACGCAGTCGTTTTGACTGTGGGCCATTTCCTTCTCCTCATGGGCTAACTGTCGGTCTGTTAGTGTGGTTCAGATCCAAAATGGTGTTATAAGTTACACCTTTATCTCCATTATTCGGGAACCATCTTATCTGTTGTACCATCATCTCAACTTAGGGTTTTTAATTTCGTCATGTTTTTCCTGCCGGAAGACTATTCGGAAATTAGGTATGTAATGGTGGTTGAGATTCAATTACAGTTTTGCGATGGTTGAAACTAAGGGTTGTTAATTTTCTGATGTTTTTCGTGCCGTAATACTGGTCGAAAATTAGGTATGTAAATAATTTCGGCTATATTTCCTTATTTCAATTTGGTTGTTATAAGTGTTTGAAATCTTTACTTTTTACGAAGGTATGTTTCTGGCTATTAAAAATTAGGGTCGTGTAAAAATAAGTGATTGTAAGGCTATGATGATGCTGGTATTTTGCCAGGGTAACCTGACCCGGGTTACTATTGCAGCCAACACTGGCGGTATGTTGGCGAGGTAACTTGACCCGGGTTATAGTTGCAGCCAATAACGGTGTTTGGTTTTGCTTCTATATTTGCAGACCTGAGCACAATGGTTTAAAATGTGTTTATTGCTTTTTCAAGCAGTTTTTATGGGTGCGGAAATCCGTTCCACGCGTAATCTATGATAGGATAATTAAAAGGCTGTGATGATAGAATTTCAGTGTGTTTCAGCGAATTCGAGCAAAGTTGAGATCAGTCGTATCCTGGCAGGGCAATTATTAATTTTTGCAGCCATAGTGAACCAATCCTCTTTGTTCGATTGTTTATGAATCTAAGCCTCATGAAATGATCGACTAACCTGTTATACATAAGGCACTCAGTGGTTGTCGTTTCAAGATAGAAAAACATGCCTTTTATAATCAGTTTATCAGTGTCCTAGCTGAGAGCCTATGATGATATACTTTGAATGGTCTCACTTGATTCGATAAAATGTGAGATTATTTGCATATTTTGCCACTCATTAGTGGTAAAAAGACGCAGTCGTTTTGACTTTGGGCCATTTTCTTCTCCTGATGTGCTAAACGTCGGCCTGTTTATTGGTCCAGATCCAAAGTGGTGTTATAAGCTATACCTTTATCTTTTTCACCTCCATTCTTCCGGAACCATCTATGGGTATACTAGGCGATGATGATAATTTTCTGCTTACTATGCACGGTTTACCCACACCCGTATCTTGGCTTGGCAGTCACATCAAAAGTTTGATTGCAGCCATGTGCGTTTGGTACTGGAACCGTATTTACATATCTGAGCCTTATTTTTTGTGACAAAAGACTTTATACCTGCAAGTGCTGGACACAAGTTTAGTGATTCAAAGGTGATTTCATAAACTTGGTGTTACATACGTTAACGCATACGGATGTCAGGTAACGATGCGTTTAACAGAAGGGGTCATTGCAACTGATTAATATGACAGTTGATCAAAGCGATTATTTATGGTATTTAATAAGGTATAAATACTTTCTGCTATGATTTTTGAATAGTCGTGTACGCGTGAAACATGTACAATCTAAGGAATCAGATAAAATGAAATTTAATTTAGACAACAATGTTTCGTCCGATTAATGCTTTTATTTAATAATGGCAAGTTATTTTGCCGTTCGACTAACCGACAAAGGCTATCACATCTGCTGACGAAAGCTTTTTTTAACTGTGCAGATACTCAAACCTTTATATACTTTTTTAGGCTCTTTCGAAAAGTGTCATTGTGGAGCAACATTCTGGGAATTTGAAAAAACGTCCGCTCAGGCTATGGGGATACGGTGACGGCTACCAAATAATTAGCACAGAATTCGGTGCTAATTATCATCTACTTCCGAGACTAAAGGTATGAGTTGGTTTTCCCTTCTTTTTCTGTTTTTTTCTTTAAACGTTTCGTTTCTTTATAGTGTACAGGTCAATTTTCTCGATATATTCTTCTTGCTGTTTCTGTACCTACCCTGCCCTTATCCTTCAGGCCACGGTATGTGCGTTTTTCTATTTTGGATGATGGATCTTTATTATTGTGGCTGTATGTTTTCAACCTGCATGTTGATTATGTTTCGTGTTTGTTATTTGGTTACTGCATGTTTTCAATCGAACCCGACTCTAATCAAGGTATAAATATTTACAGTTTTCGACCTATGTTTACCCATGTATTCACACCCAATTGATGTATTTGGTGTGTCATATTAGGTGTGGTGCGGTTTAAGGACTACATTGGGGTACAACAGTTAATATCGCTCATGGTATTGCTCTCGCGTTAGTGTAAAGAAATAAACCGTATAATTTAGAAAAATGAGTTGTTCTGTTTCCCTTAATGGAATTAGGGTTGTTCGGTTTCAACTGAGTTAAGTTGTTCGGTTTCAACTAAACTAGGGTTGTTCAGTTTCAACTGAGTTCAAGTTGTTCGGTTTCAACTGAGTTTAAGTTGTTCGGTTTCAACTAAACTAGGGTTGTTCGGTTTCAACTGAGTTCAAGTTGTTCGGTTTCAACTGAGTTCAAGTTGTTCGGTTTCAACTAAACCAAGTTGTTCGGATTCAACTAAGGTCAAGTTGTTCGGTTTGCACTGCAGTTGGGTTGTTCGGTTGCAACTAAACCAAGTTGTTCGACTTCGAGTTGTTCGACTCAGGTTGTTCGACTTGAGTTGTTTGACTCAGTTGTTCAACTTGAGTTGTTCGACTTAGTGTATCGACTTGATGTTGTTCGACTCAGTGTGCGACTTGGAGTTGTTGACTCAGTAGTTCGACTTGAGTTGTTCGACTCAGTTGTTCGACTTCAGTTGTTCGACTTCTACTACTACGAAACCCAAAAAACTTAAAAACACAAAAAGACACATTTTTGATGATTGTTTTGCCAAAATACTTGTTACAACTAATGTTACTAAACCTATAGGAACAAGAAAAATGCAAACTTAGGTATTTTAAGCCGAAAAATTTAAATCAAGATTTAGATCTTTATAAGATTTTTCGACACAAAAAGTAACAAAAATTTAATATTTGTCTTGATTCTAAGCTTGTTACACACTAATCATAAGATAATAGATCAGATTTACCAAGGTAAATATCATTAGTGTAACAATAGCTTTGGAAACAAAGAAAAGAAGAAAACAATAAACGACGATTTTGAAAAAACAAACAACAAGAAAGTTTAAACACTAAACTAAAAACACACCACTCCATGGCTCATGATTTTTTTTAAACCAATTGAAGAATACAAGTAATCTTTGATTCGAGTAGGAAGGGAACTTAGGAGAGAGAATGGAAGGAGGATGTATTTAGAGATGAGAATATAAGAATACATGTATTCATTGTGAAATGAGAATACAAAACAACAAACGCCCTCTCCACAGGACATGGAGAGGGTAATTTATTAATACATATTGGCCGGCTTGGGTTGGGAGGCTTTCCATGGGCCTTTGGGCCATATTAGCTTATCATACTAGACATTGACTAACTACGGGCTTTGACTAGTTAATATTGGAAGTGACCGAGACTTTTCTTGATCTTAACAGGCTGCAACATCGGTTGTGAGCCGACAAGATGCAACAAACTTTTATCAGTCTCGGATTATTATTCTTACTATGGGCTTTCTTTAGAAGGCTGCAACATCGGTTGTGAGCCGGCAAGATGCAGCAAACTTTTATCAGCCCACAGTTTATAATTATTACTCATTTTTCATTTTCATTTTTTTAGCACTTTAATACCAAGATATAGAGAAAATTTCTTTTTAGAAAATTTAAGTATAAATTTGAACTAAAATTATTGATATCATCCATACTTCAAAAATTGTTGATTTAAGTTTAGTTTTCGAAAAGAGCACGTATTATTAGTCCGGTTAGGAGCTTATGGGAGAAAAAGCCACAAATTACACACATGAGCTTGTAAGATTTCCAAATAATCCTTGTTTAGCATCCAACTCATACTTAACTCTATCATTTTTCGTTCTTCGCGAAGATCCGCGAATGCTTAGTCTAAAAGTTAAGGAACAAGCTAGAGCTCAACACGCTCGATCGAGTCAAAATTTATTCTTATTCTACCCAGCAGGAAAGTCAAAATTGTGACAAAACACTTATTTTGTTTTTGAAATTTTTTAAATTTTTTCATTTTTTTGGTATTTTGGTGGTAAAAACGGGATTACGTGAAAACAACGGCTGCAGGCATAATCAAATCGATAGATCCCCCCATACTAGAATTGAACATTGTCCTCAATGTTTTAAGAAGGGTCTCTACGTAAATCCTAAGCCGTTTATTAAGTATGCTTAAAGATAAACGTTAGTCGATAAGATTTGGATATTGGATTCCCAAAATGAAGCTGAGGATTTGAAGCTCTTGTGAACGAAGGACAAAACCACGAGCACGAGAGGCTTCAAAAATCTGGGACAATCCTGGACAATCATCACAAAAACACAAGCAAACGAGAATGGAAGAGGCACACCTCCTCACGTTACAAAACACTTATTCATTACTACCATTAATATTAGGATAAGCATGGGTTGCCTCCCACGAAGCGCTTGTTTTAGGTCACTTAGCTTGACCCGATCCCCGAATTCATTGGTCCTTGGGGAAGGTTTGGAGATCCGGGACAACCATATGTGGTACGTCCCCTCCAAAGTAGTGCTTAAGTCTATGACCGTTCACCTTGAAGTTTGGCCCGTCGGTTTGAGATAACTCGACGGTGCCATAAGGGAAAACTTGGGCAACGGTGAACGGCCCGGTCCAACAGGTTTTAAGCTTACCCGAGAAAATATTCAATCTAGAATTAAAAAGAAGGACTCGGTCACCAACGTTGAAAACGCGGTTCTTGATTTTGGAGTCGTGGATCTTCTTTGTCTTCTCTTTGTAGATCAAAGAGTTCTCGTAGGCTTGATCACGAAGTTCATTTAATTTATTGAATTGAACTTTCCGGTGATCACCCGCGGACTTAAGGTCAAAGTTTGCATGCTTCAAGGCCCAATAGGCTTTGTGCTCGAGCTCGATCGGTAGATGATTCACTCTTTGATTAACCCTTTTTATATAAATAAATATATAATACTTATAAATATATAATAAGGATAATTACCAAGAAAATCAATGAAAGTAAGAAAACAATCATACTCGGTGGAGAATGAGGAGCGAGTTCATCGGCGAACTCCTCATGATAAAAGTCACTCCTATCGGCAGGAGGAAACGGATCATTCGAAAGATCAAAGATAAATGAATCATATTTAGAAAGAGAAATATCAGAATGAGTAGTGGTACTGCCACTACTCTTCTCTTCAATATGATCGTCATCAAAATAGAAAGCTTCATAATCCGGAAGAGAATAATCAGAACGAGTAGTGGTACTGCCACTACTATTCTCTTCCAAATCAAAGCAGAAAGTTTCAGATTCGGGTATAGAATTATCAAAGGTGTTAGTCTCCTCCAAGAAAGAGTTAGGAAATGTGGAGGGAGACTTGGTCACAAAATCAGAAGATGGAGGTGGATTAGAATTAATTGCTTCGATCTTAGCAATGAGAAGATTGATTTTCGATAATTTTTCACGAAGAATATCATCCTCAATCTCTCCATCTTCCATGTGAAAATCCTTCACCTCCTCTAAGCTGACGAGCTCAGAATCGGGAGGTGATGCCTCAACATAATCGATGTCGTCAATAGAGAAAGAATCGTCATCAATCGAAGTAGAATCATTGTTAGAATCGGAGAACCCCTCAAATTAATCTTTTGAAATGTCAAGAGGCGGAGAATTATCACGAAAAGGCACATCACACATTTTGTCAGGAATACCCTCAGACTCACTTGGGATTTAGACAAGGTTCTCGACACTAGACTTTATTACTTCGTCCGATTCTGTTGCCAGAATAGTGTTGAGGTGCTCATCCTTCATTATGAGAGAGTCAACAGGCTCCTTGGTTGATAAAACGAGTGTGTTTGCATTGGTATAGTCCTCGTCATCATCATCATAGTAGACGATAGGACGATTCCAATTCGGAGTATTAATATACTCAGCCAGCTCCTCATGAATATTTTGCACATCATCATGAAGTTTACGAAATAACTCTAGTATACCCTCCGGTTGATATTGCTTGTCTTTAAAAGCATACTCAATTTCAGAAATTGTCTCCCATGCTAGTGATACAACCTTTGGCGTTTCATAAAAAGAAAATCGTTTAAACTTTCCTAAGAAAGTTTACATAGAGTTAATTAGGTTTCTGTTATCTTGCAAAAATTCCAAACTTGTTTCTTGAGGAGGTTGATGAACGACAGAATACTGCGTGAATTGAGTATTAATGTTAGCCGTCTGTTCCTCTGCTAGCAATTCTGCACAAGTTTTTTCTCGAATTGGTTGATGAATGACGAGATACCGTGGGGGTTTAATTTGGTCAAAATCGGAAAAATTAGAATCATAACACGGATTAGGTTCGTAATAATTCATCGGTTGACATTGAAAAGTCTCGTGAGGACCCCCACAATCTTCACAACAAGGAGATTGTTGTGGAAAACTCGGTGAAGTTTGGGGAAAATAATCAAAGTTTTGATTGAAACACGGGTCCTGATTGTAGACAAACGGGACTTGAGGTGGATAATCGTAACCATAATAGGCATTGTTCCTACATAACTCACTAGAGTATGACACGTATTGGGGTTGTGGAGGTGGGCATGAAAAATCGGGAGGATTATTGAAAGAATTCGGAGTCAAATCATAAGTGAAAGAATCTCCATTCCTTGAATGGCATAAAAAGCAATATCCATCTCAAAGATTATTACCACACCGTTCGCAAGTACACCATCGACAAGGGTGACCATATAACGGTTCTCTACATCCTACGCATCGGACAAATGTCGACATAAAGAATTAAACGATAATGAGGGTTAAGAAGAGAATTAAATGGTTAAGAAGAAAAAGAAGATTATTTTTGGGTTGAATAGTTTACCGGTTAATTATTGTTTTTAAATCTTTACTTAAAAATGTTTGATTCGAGTTATATGTCAATCAATCAACACTATGAATCACAAATAAATTGTTAGATATGAGTAAAAGACTCGGTCACCCCATTTATTTACTGTTTATTATAGCTCGTAGTTTAAGAGTTAATAGTACGTTTTTCGGTTTTAAGTCGGGTACGAATACCCGGTATATTGTAAGTACTATATATAGTCTCTTCCAACTTTGGAAGAGACAAGCTAGTCATTATTTCATTTCATAGAAACACATACACTCTCTCTCTCTAGAATCTCTCTCTTGTGTTTCTCTCACTAGAAACTAGCTAAACCACTCGAATCATCACCCGTGTTATGAATTAAACGATCCTACAATTGGTATCAGAGCCTTGGTGGATTCGTGTTTGATTTGTGTGGTTATACATCAAATTTCGTGGCTTATTTTGAAGAAAAAAACCACGGCTCACTTTTGATTTTGGGCTTATTGTTTGTTAATCTTGCTCTCTACTTGTTCTACACATCAAAAGGTTAGAGTGTTACAAATTTCGTGGCTAATACAAGCTCCTAGTTCGAGTTATAAGCTTTTAAAGCTTAGTGTTCTTCGTGGAGGGTTGCTTCATATTGGACGATTCTCAAAGAAATACGAGTTAAGGTGTGTTTAATCGTCATATACACACTTAATATTGTATGTTGTAACCTAGTTTCGTGGCTGGAAAGATCATATGGCTTGATTTTGGTTAATTCGTCCAAGTGTTCTTCGTGGAGGTTTGCTTATTTTATTATTGTTCTTCACGGCGAGTTGACAAGGTTGGGACAAGATCCGGAAATTTAGGAAAAAGTCAAAGGCGAGTTGCCAAAAGTCAAAGGCGAGTTGCTTAATTTTAATAATTATATTCGCGGCGGGTTGGTTAAATTTGGTGGCGAGTTGCTTGTTCACGGCGGTTTACACAGGATAGTAGCGAGTTGCTCACGGCGAGTTGCTTAGTTTATTGGCAGCGAGTTGCTCACGGCGAGTTGCTTAGTTTATTGGCAGCGAGTTGCTCACGGCGGTTTGCTAAACGGCGGTTTGCTAAACGGCGGTTTGCTAAACGGCGAGTTGCTAAACGGCGAGTTGCTAAACGGCGAGTTGCTAAACGGCGAGTTGCTAAACGGCGAGTTGCTAAACGGCGAGTTGCTAAACGGCGAGTTGCTCACGGCGAGTTGATTATTTTATTGATCCAGCGAGTTAACAAAATTAGGCAGCGAGTTACTTCAAAACCACGG